>JZKD02S1451573.1:513208-527697 GCA_000966675.3 Picea glauca
CTTTCCTTTCACGATATCCAACACTTTATTCTTGGCAAGGATGAGGTCAATCCTTTTCTTCCACACTCTGAAGTTAGAGGCTCCATATAACTTGTTCTCTGACTTCATAGAATAAGTCATGGCTGCTTTGACTTGGTCAAACCCTAGATTTGACCAAAAATTCAAACTTCACGTCTTGGCCTTCTGAGAGTACCAGGAGATGCGTTGGGCTAGGGTGCACTGATTTGTCCGGAGATTAGGTCAATCCCTTCACTTAAGGTGCCTTAACAAGAGGATTAGGGTTTCTGCAACTGCACCTGCTAGTAACCCTAGCTGCAGTGTCTTGGAAGCTTCTCCTGCTAGTAACCCTAGCGGCAGTTCCTCAGCGAGATTAATATTCTAGCAGTTATGCTTCCTTCCAGTGTTTAGACTGAATGAAGGAGGTGTGGGCCCATAAAATGTTAGAATATAGAAGATTGTGCTCATTTTACCATTGCCAACACCCTTGTCACCCAACCATAGGCCGAAGTCACCCTCCAATCACCTTGACCTTGATAGAGAAGAATATTGGTAGCAATCAATAGCCAAGCAAGGCTAATGCACCAGGCAAGAAAAGTAACCAAAGTTGATCAGATAGTCCCACCCAGAAAACTGGCGCAACACTCTTCCCTAGAACTTGCGCACACGACTACAACTGCATTACGTAGAACTGGCTCTCTGCAACTGCTGGGATGTGTCAAATGAGAGACTAGCACCCTGTATTTATAGTGATTCTGGTAGACTTACTAGGGACGACTTCTCCTTCTGGGTACTCATTAATTCATATTAATTATATTTCTGCAGTCGATATCTTGTCTAGGGTTTCCTTTACTTCTTTGCTTCCTTTTGGAATATTCTAATCTCGTCATAGGTCACAATAGAGGTTCATACCTCCCGAAGCTACCATAATATCAACAGTTATAACCACCCCGATTGAGAAGTCATCCTTGCCAGTGAAGAGACACTTCACACGTGCCAGACTTGTATAAATAAGGAGGCTAGCACCTCACTTAGACACACACTCACTTGTTCATTTGAGAGACAAGTTTCGGAGCTGCAGTTGGAGAAGAGAGAGAGAGAGAGAGAGAGAGAGAGAGAGAGAGAGAGAGAGAGAGGCACATCTTTAGGAGAGGACTTTCTATACTTGTTTGAGTTATCTCTTGGCATTGTATTGGCTATCTATAATAAGGAAGTTTTGTTGGGTTTTCTTCCCCTAGAGGGTTTCCCAGGATAAATGTTGTGTCTCTTGTGATTGTGTGTTTCTCAGTGATCTTGTCTTATGTTGCTGTTTTCTATTGAAATGCAAAGAAATATAATAATGGCTTAAACATTAACAGAGGTTCCTCACACAACTTCATTGACTCAGCATTACTACAAAGAAGGCACATACCGATAGTGGAATTTGAGGGATTTTGTGTGGAGGTAGCAGGTGGACGCACCATGCCTTGTGATAGGCACATCCCAGGGATGAAACTTACTTTGGGCAGACATAATTTGGCACAATATTTCTATGTGATGGACCTTCCAGACACCAACATCATTTTAGGAGTACAATAGCTTAGTACATTGGGGCCAATCACCACAAATTACAAAACCATGGAAATGTTTTTCACAGAAGAAATAGGGAAAAAGGTGGTTCTCAGAGGTATCACAGGCAACACACCAAGGGTGGTGACAACAAAGTGCACGGAGGCCATCTTCCAGAGGGAAGACATCGCTTATGCAACAAAATGTAGAATTCCAGTCAAGGTAGACAAAAAGGGGGAAACACACTACGCACCAGAGATCAAGAAAATCATGGATAGGCATAGCAAGGTCTTTGAGCCTATACCACTAGGGGCACCACCAAATAGGGGGTTTGAGTACATCATAGAGTTGGAGGAGGGTGTGAAACCTGTCATCACCACTCCCTACAGTCACCCCAAGAAATACAAGGACGAAATTGAAAAGGCAATTAAGGAGTTGTTGGATATGGGTCACATCAGGCTGAGCTCCAGTCCCTTTGCATCTTCAGTAGTGCTGGTGAAGAAGAAAGATGGAACAATGCGCATGTGCATTGACTACAGGGCTCTAAACAAGAAGACCATAAAAAATAGATATCCCATCCCATGAATTGATGAGCTATTGGATGAGCTCCATGGGGTAGTATATTTTACTAAGATTGACTTGCGCTCCGACTATCACCAGATAAAGATGAGGGAGAAAGATATTTCCAAGACTGTTTTCCGGTGTCACTATGGAAATTATGAGCTTCTAGTCATGCCTTTTGGGCTGACTAATGCACCAGCCACCATACAATCGTGCATGAATCATTTGTTCAACAATAAGCTAAGGAAGTTCTTATTAGTCTTCTTTCATGATTTACTGATCTATAGCAAGACTTGGGAGGAGCATCTTCAGCATGTGGAATATATTTTGACTATTATGGAGGAGCAATCCTTATATGCCAAGGAGTCCAAATGTGAATTTGGGATGACAGAGGTCCTTTATTTAGGACACATTATTGGAGTGAAGGGGGTACAGGTACATCAAGAAAAGATACAAGCCATCATCGACTGGCCCACACCTAAGACATTCACTGAGTTGAAGGGGTTTTTGGGCTTCTGCTACTATTACAGGAGGTTTGTCAAAGGTTTTTCTCAACTTTGTGCACCTTTGACCGATTTGACCAAGAAAGGGGCTTTCAAATGGAACCCAAAAGCACAGGCCACCTTTGAAAAAATGAAGAAAGTGATGAGTACATGCCTGGTATTGGCCACATCGGATTTCGCACAACCCTTCACACTGGAGTGTGATGCATCAGGGGAAGGCATTGGAGCTGTACTTATGCAAAACAAGCACCAAATTGTCTATGAAAGCCGAAAGTTGAGAGGTCCTGAGCTCCTCTACACCATCTATGACAAAAAAATGCTAGCCATGATGCATGAATTGGCTAAGTTCAGGCAGTATTTAGTTGGGGAAAATTTGTAGTAAGGACAGATCACAACAGCCTCAAGTACTTCCTAGACTAGAAGGACTTGAATGAAAGGCAACAAAAGTGGGTGAGCAAAATCCAGGCATATGACTTCAATATAGAATTTGTCAAAGGGAAGAATAACGTGGTAGCAAATGCTTTTTCCAGAAGATCATCAGTTTATGCCATGACCGATATTTTAGTGGATTGGAAGGGCCCGCCTCTTGGTGGAATATTCGAAGAACAAATTTGCTTGTGAAATGATGGATGGGCAGGTGATAGATGACCATTTCCGGATTATGGATGATATCATATACTACAAGGGCCGAATTTTCTTGGTTCCCGAATCAACCTTCAAGACCAAGGTGTTACAGGCATGCCATGTTTCACCAGTGGCAGGACACCAAGGGTTCATCAAGACATACAGACAGGTACGGGAGAGGTTTGCTTGGAAGGGTTTAAAGGAAGATGTGATGAGCCATATCAAGGAGTGCAACACTTGCCAAGCCAAAAAAGATGAACACACTCACCCAGCAGGACTACTACAGCCACTTCCCATTCCGGATCAGAAGTGGGAGAGCATATCGATGGATTTCATCACAGGGTTGCCCAAGGTTCAGGGCAAGGACTACATTTTCGTAGTGGTGGACAGGTTGATGAAGTTTGCACACTTTTTTTCCATTGCCACATATTTCAGTGCAGCACAGGTTGTAGACCTATTCTTCATGGAAGTTTTCAGAATGCATGGGCTGCCCAAAACCATAGTGAGTGACAGGGATAGCAGGTTCATGAGCACTTTCTCACAGGAGATCTTCATACTAGTAGGTACGACCCTGACACCTAGTACCAGTTATCACCCGTAGACGGATGGCCAGACAAAGATAGTCAACAAATGGGTTGAAGGCTACCTCAGAAATTATTTGGCAGGAAAACAGAAAGCATGGGTCAAATGGCTTCACTTGGGGGAATATTGTTACAACACCACTCATCATATGGCCATTGGTATGTCGCCATTCAGGGCCTTATACAACTATGACCCTCTCTCCTTTGTAGAGATTACCTTCGGAGATAGAAGGGCTCCAATGGTCCAGGATTGGATTCAGCAGAGTCAGGACATCCTCAGAGAATTGAAGGATCACCTACATAGGGCACAGAATCAACATAAGGTATAGGCAGACAAACACAGAGTTGAGCGCACCTTTGAGGTCGGTGACATGGTTTATTTGGGGCTCCAACCGTACCGACAGGAATCCATTAAGATAAGTGGCGCATAGAAGCTCCAACCCCGTTTCTTTGGTCCATACAGAGTCAGCAGGAGGGTAGGATTCGTGGCTTATGAGTTGGATCTACCATAGGGCAGCAAAATACATATTGTCTTTCATGTCTAGTATTTGAAGAGGGTCGTCGGCAAGCATATCACTCCTATCGAGGAATTGCCACCCATAGATGAAGAAGGATGGCTGGTACTGATACTAGAGGAGATACTTGAATTCAGGGAGAGGAAGCTAAAGAAAAGAAGCATCATAGAATATTTGGTTAAGTGGAAGAATATGCCTATGGAGGATGCCACATGGGAAGGGGAGCAATTGATCCAAGAGACAGGTTCAGAAATGCTTGTGGGAAAGCAATTTCTAGCAGGGGAGACTGTAATGTCCCCCACCTCTTGATGAAGAGGGTTGGAGAGACTCGGTAGTCTATCTTTCCCCACTAGACTATAGTCTCAGGCATATTGGGGACAAAGTCAACCAGAAAACATAATATTCTAAAGTTAAGTTGACTTTGTGGAAAAAGGGTAACTCAACGAAGAAAAATAAAAATATGAGATAGGTTAAGAGTTAACCCTAGGGGTAAACTAACTCAATGGAGGAATAGATTGGAGATATAAAGGAAAGGGTAGGGCGCACTCCTTATTCATTTTGGATTATTATCTTATTTGCATTGGAGCTCTTGAGCATAATCAGTTTTGAGGGTTTTGAGTCTAAAACCCTAGAGATCAACTCGGTGGTGAAAGATCCCACCTTTCTTGATCCAAGCTTGGTCCCGGAGGTGAAATAATCCTCCCACACCATTCTATAGTGTTGCAGGTTGGTTCTACAGGTAGTTTCCAGTCTAGGGCGCAACCCAGGGGGGTTTCCAGCTAGGGGACGCACCATCTTGAAGATATTGGTTCGATTTGGAGGAAGGAGGAGGTATTTTGGAAAAGTAACACCTAGGTTCTCTTCGTGGTGTCCCTGGCATCATTCTTGTTCTATTATGGAGGAATTTATCCTTGCAGTTTATTTCTGTGAGCTTGGCACAAATTGGAGAGAAAGAGGGTGCATTGCAGAAATTTGTTTTCAGTGTTTGGAGGCTCAAATCTTCATAGATTGGCTTGAGACTTCATCATCTTGGTAGCAGTGGCCCGATCTATGATCTGGTAGATTTTGGTGGTATTTGGAGTTTCCTAGAGGGGAGAACGTACCCTCTTTGACTTTATCAAACCAGGGAGGGTGCAATTCAGGTTAGGGATTGCCTAATTGGAGGAGCAACACTTCTCATATAAGCTTGAGACTTGGTCTGGAGGTTTCTATCAACTCGATCTACATTCCGGGGGAGTTTGGAAGGATTTGGAGGTCAGGAAAGGGTGGGCCGAAACTTGAGGGTTTGACATCATCCAGAGCAAGGTGCAACTCAGCTAGTTGGATAGGTTTTGCAGTGTATTGACCAAGTTCTCCTATCTTCAGTCAGAGCTTGCTTGCTGGTGGCCTTTGGAGGCTTGGATCTCTTCTCTTACAGCCTTTGGGAGGCATTCATCTTTGTATTTTTCTTCTTATTGTATCGGCTGGCAGCCCATTTTGTTATTATTGGGGCTTTCTTCCAGATCTACATATCTCTTGTATACAGGATCTCTTTACTATCTAAATAAAGGTCAGATCTGACATTGTTGATTCTCTACTAGTGTTCTTATATCTCGTCTTGTTTATGATTGTATGTTTCATATCTATTGGTCAATCAACATTGAATAATCCAAATGCACATCTTTAAGGATACACCTGCAAACACATGAACAAACATAACAAACAGTAAATAGTTAGTGTTCTGAGCAAAAAAATTGGCTCAAGAACATTTTAGGTGGGAAGATTTAATGAGAAGAGTCAAGTTCCATGGGGAGTGTCGTATTACTCCAAGGGGAAGAAAAGAACAAATTCTGACACCACTGATTGAATCGTATGGTGCTCCAAGTAATTTGCTGCTCAAAATTGCTGCACTAATTTGTTGGTAAATTTAGCTACTCGGTCATTAATTAATAAACAAAAAAGTACATGCTTTCCCGGCTAACTATCAAACATCTGATGATTCTGCCTGTGATTTTCTTCAGTGTTAACAGAGTTGTTCATAGTATCAACATATCTATCTGGCCCAGGGAACCTTGATATAACAATATAAAAAGAACATAAGTTGTTTCTAAGACAAAAAAATTGCCAACCAACAGTCTATTTTATGAGGCAAAACCAAAGATATCCCCCTTCTAATACATAACATGAAAGATTAATTTAAAAAAGAACTCAGACCAGTCAGAGAGGCACCTAGTCCTCAGCCTCTGAGGCTGGGTCCACATAGATGTAAACTGGATTGGTGCCTTCTTGGGCCTATGTGGCTGTTGTCTACCCCCTTGTTTATAATCTTGCTCCATAACTTCCATGCCCCAAATTGTCTTGACCAATGCTTCATATTTGTCCTCTAAGAAGTCCATTTTGTCCAAGATGGCTTGCTTCTGTACACCTTGTTCTTCAATTATCTGGGCTATGAAAGATTTGTTATGCCGGTATGAATCAACCATTTTGAAATACAAGTGTCCTTGCTATGGGAAAATCCTGTGTCTAGTATCCAGTCCATGAGCTCCGCATCAATGTCATCAGATGAGGTATTACCTTGTTTTTCCCTGACTAATTTCTCAATTCATTCTACCTCTTCCTTGATTGCAGTTGGGAACCTTCTGTTGTACCTCTCTACTGCTTCCCTAACCTTGATTACTTCTCTAACTTGCTTGATGGTAGAGATTCCTTTGCTGGGGTTTTTGCGTGACTGTGGTCTGCCTCTTCTGACTGCCCTGGTTTTGCTACCCCCAACTGTTGGCTTCCCCTCTGTTTGTTGCTCATTCATATTTGCTGACAGTCTCTGTCCCTTCACAAGAGCACGAGCTGAGAACTAAGGGATGCTTGGAGGCCAAGCAGGATGGCTTCTGGCCGTCTTCTCTTTTCCCTCTCAACTTACCTCTGAAATCAAGCCTATGGTCTGACTATGGAAAGGCTGGGCTTCTACACCGAACATAGGCCCAGTTCCCTCTTTCACTATATGTACCGACACCCTCGTCTATGGTAACACAGGGGGCATTGAGTTTACCTCATGCCTCTTGAAGTAAATGGGAGAGCCTCCAAGGAGGATCAAGAGGTTTGATATGCCAGTCTGAACCTGTGGTGCTCCAAGCACTGCCAAGAATAACTTAAAAATCCCAAAAGAGATTCAGCCAGTAGCTAACAAATACAGAACTTACCTGAGAAATCTCCTGACAAACTGCCTTGCTTCTCATATCAGAATCAGATTGCATGGATTTATCATTTCCTTGCCCACTCAAATCCATCATTCCTGCGGGGGGGTGGGATTAATGTTTAATCAAACTGGAACTCTGTTCGATGGATGGAAGGGCCAGGCTAGGATGACCTTTGACGGCAAGCACTATCCACCCAGCTGTAGAGTCTTAAATACTCTGTCAGCGGGATGACCATACATATGTTCCACATAAACCCTGCACCTTCCATAGCCATCCAAATGTGCCATGCCCATACAGTATATCCCAAGTTATTTTGGAAGGAACTTCAAACTAGAAAGAAACAAACTGAAAATAATATCACAACTTATCAATGGTTTGAGTATGGAAAATAGCTTTATGAGCAAGATCTTAAGGTTGACACCCCTTGGTCAACACTACTGCTAAGCTCTTTTAAAGGTGCAAGAGATTGAGGTGGGTATCAAAAAGTTGGGTGTTGGAAAAACAAAAGATTTAGTTGAACTCCAAGCAGAATATCTAAAGTGAGGTTCAAAAACTCTTGCACCTCACATTATGAAAATTTTCAACAACATTATTCAGCAGGGATTCCCTACATATTGAACAACGAGCCTAGCAATACCGCTTTTCAAGAGTGGTGATGTCAATAATCCCTCCAACTATAGGACCATAATGATAAACCCCTGGTTCGCAAAGTTATTCGAAAGTATGCTAGAAAATAGAATCAGCAAGTGGGCAGAAGGAGGAGATAAGCGTGCTAAAGGGCAAGCAGGTTTCAGACATAAACACTCCATGATTGATCATGGTATAACTCTAAGGCACATCATTGAAAAAGTGTGGGAGAAAAAAGAGGAAGCTTTTTGTTGCTTTATCGATTTCAAAAAAGTTTTTGACACAGTCCCTGGAGATAAGCTTTGGCATAGAATGGAGGAACTTAGGGTTCCTATGCATCTTAGAGCAGTTGTCCATAGGCTATATGAGGAGGTTAAAGTCAAAATCAGAACGTCAGCTGGTTTCTCCAAAAGTCTTAGGAGTGATATTGGGGTCAAGCAAGGGTGCCCATTGTCCCCTATCCTTTTTGGTTATATATAGAAAAACTTGAAGAGCGGTTAAACTTATAGGACGGTGATGGTGCTCTTTTGGGCGAGTTTGTGATAAGGCTTATTTTGTATGGAGATGACCTTATTTTGATTGTTAAATCTGCTCTTGGGTTGCAAGAACACTTAATTCCCCTTGAGCACTTTTGTAGAACAGTGGGGATGCAAGTCAATACTAGCAAGACGAAAGTGGTATTTTTCTCTAGCGAATGAAAATATAATCAACATAAGTTCTACTTTGAAGGCAACACTATGCAGATTGCAAATACCTTGGAATTGACTTCAACAAAAATCTAAGTTGGGAAGGTTGCAGAAAGAAAAGAACTTTGAGAGGTTGGAAAGCGTTCTATGCTTTCCAAAATAGGTGCAGAGAGACAGAGCTATGGGATTGGAAGACTACGCAAACTCTCGTTGCGCTTTTAGTGATCTCGGTGGTTCTCTATGGTTGTGAAGTGTGGGTCAACAGTGCATTTGACTTACAATGGAAGCAAATTGAGAAGATTAAAAAATGCTTGATTACAAACAAGTTTAAAATTAAAAGTTCAGTCCCTTGTGATATCATGTTGAGTGAAATGGGGGTTTCTCCTATTGAAGCAATTGCTATGGTGCGACTCATAAAATATCTAAAACAAATTGAGTGAATGGAAGACAGTCGTTGGCCTAAGGTCGTCTTCAATAACATATTGTGCAAAAGAAAGAAGACGTGGATGCGGCAAAATATTAAATGGCTTAGTAAATAGGATATTCACTTGAACATGTGCCCTACGAACAGTAAAGCGATAAAGGCTTTTGTTATCGATAGGTTCCACAAACGAACTTGGGATAAAGGGCTAGGGAGAAAGAAAGAGTATTATATTGAAGAGTTTAACCCCACTTACAATCATCATCAAAAAACGTACATAGGTGCCAATATATTTTGGAGAGCCAAAATGCTTATTGCTCAATTAAGAACCAATTCCCATCAACTCTGTTGTGAAACCGAGCGTTGGAAAAGACCAAAGGAAGCTTGGGAAGAAAGGGTGTGTATGTTTTGCACCTCCGGAAAAGTGGAAACAAAAAAACATTTCATTTTAGAGTGTGAAGCCTTCAAAGACAATAGAGACAGTTATGTAAGTATCTTGACAACTAGCTTTTGAGATAATTTATTCAGCGAGGAGACAATGGAGAAATTGGGGGAGCTCATCATCAAGTTGAATAAGCAAAGGGCTGAAATGCAGAAATCAATGTGTGAGGCATTTTGTCCCATAGGCTATTGTTAACCCGATGGAGGTTAAAATAATCTCTTCTTCTATAACGCATACAATATGATATGGATTGATAACGATGCCAATTGATGACCAATACAGCATGCTCGTTTGAATTTAGTAAAAGGCGCCAAGGATCAATGCCCATTCAAATTCGCATTTTGAATTCGTAAACCCGTGGAGCACAACAATCCCAATTTCAGCGCTTTCTCCATCCCCAATTTCAGCGCCTTCTCCATCTCACCCACATCATATGTCTTCTCCATCTTTGGATCTAATGCCTCCAGCAGCGTCCCCTCCAACAGATTAAAGTTTTGGGATGAAAAAGCTTGGTTTCAAATCCCGCACGGAAGTTCTCACATTCAGGGCATCACCAACCCTGCCATCAGGCGTTTCGCCAGGAGAGGAGTTGTCAAGTGCATCAATGGGCTCATCTACGAGGAGACCAGAGGCGTTCTAAGTATTTTCTTGAAGAATGTGATTAGAGATGCTGTAACATACACAAGGCAGGCCAGGAGAAAGACCATCACAGCCACGGATGTTGTCTACTCCCTCAAGGGGCAGGGCCGAACCTCTATGGCGTAGGAGGCTGAAGAGAGCGACTGGCTGGCACTCATTCATCTTTCGTATTGTCACTTATGCTGTAATTTTTATCAAACCATGGTTCATTCTCACATGCAAATGCTCCTTCACCCTGTTCGTTGGTTCATTCAATAGAGGGTCGGGGAAAACATTCATTCGTTTGGTTCATTCAAACATTCATTCACTTCGTTTATTGGATCATTCCAACGCTTGTTCACCCGATTTGTTCATTCCTTCAAAATATGGTTCGTTGGTTCATACAAACACTTGTTCATTTGCCTTCTCACACCTTGATCCTCCATGCCATTGGTGATTTCATACTCCCCTGCACTATCCTCCTTGTTTTTTGCAATTTCATTCTCTCCGGCGTTGTATTCTCCACACATGGAGCACCCTGCTTTGATTCTCCTCGGCCTCACTGCACTGTTTCAACATGTTGATCGTGGTTGTCGATGGTTGCTCGATTGCATGACCACATATTGATTGATTTTCTCGTGTGTCTTCTAATGACTTTCACAGATTTGGTGCATACCTCACTTTATCTGACTCATAGTATCAATGTTTATAGCTTTTATAGCGGAGCCATATGCCATACATGAATGTTATTTCATAAAATAAACCTTGCCGATATCAATATTAAGTGAGATGATTGATGTTACTCATAACTAATGGCTTTGTTTAAATATGTTAATTTTATTTTATTTTTATTTTTATTTTTATTTTTATTTTTAATTTGGAATTCAGTTACATAAATTTTCACTAAATTATAGTTTTTTGTTATTTAGATTGCATTTTTAAATGTAGAAATGGAAATCTTCATTAAATCACAATTTTTTGTTATTTAAATTGTATTTCTAAATGCAGAAATGGATTCAGAATCTAAAAATTCCTAGGACACTTGGATTATACAGAAATAACCACTTCAACAATTTATCTTCGAGTTTTAAAGAAATATCCCGAAAAAATATTCCTTAAAAAAAATAAAAACTTAAAACAGTTAAACTACTCAATTAACTAATTACTAAACATAAATTTATTAAAAAATCATTCTAAGCATTCTCAATATATTAATAACATGGTTTATGTTAAGGAACATAAATTTTGCATCCACATATGAAGGCTCTCTTTGATACATTAAAGTTCAAGTTCATTCATCGTTCATATTTGTGACTGATCCTATATGCAAGCTTTTGAAATTAAAATAAAACTTGAAAGTCTAACATGGTTTATGTTAAACTTAAGTAATTAAAGAACATAAATTTTGCATCTACATATGAAGACTCTTTGATGCATTAAAGTTCAAGTTCATTCATCGTTCATATTTGTGACTAAATCTTATAACGACAAGCCTTTGAAATTAAAAATAAAACTTCAAAATCTAACATGGTTTATGTTACTCTTAAATAATCAAGGAACATAAATTTTAAATATACATATGAATGCTGTTTTTGATACATTAAAATTCAAGTTCATTCATGGTTCATATTTGTGACTAATCTTATAACTGCAAGTCTTTCAAATTAAAAATAAAACTTCAAAGTCTATTTCCTCACTTATATTACATTTATGTTGAACTTCAATTATTAATTTTATTTTATTTATCAATTATTTAATAAAAAATTAATAAAAAATATTAAAAACTTAAAAATTATTTTCCCACTTTTTTCTTGGAGTGCAAAGTGATCATACATAGATAGAACACTTGATTATGTTGGATATCAACTAATTATTGTTTATCATCCTTTAAAAGAAGAATACCACAATGAACCCAAAAAAACAAAAATAATAGAAAAGGTTAAAGTAAACATGAATTTACAATATTCATTTTTACAAATTTAATAAGTTTTTTAATCACATAAACATATAACATAAATAAATTGAATTTTAAGAATAAGTATAAAAATGAATGATACCTGTATTGAATTTTAAGTATAAGTATAAAAATAAATGATACCTGTGTTGTTTAGTGGAAAAAAAAAAATATTTTATAAAAAGATTGTTGTAAAATTTTTTTAGATAAAAAGATTGGGAAATATTGATCAAATATTATGTGTGAATAGTTAAAATGTTCATTTAATATAAAAAAAAAAAAAATATTGATCAAATTCTAAAAAGAGAGATAATTCAAATTATTATGAATTTTTTTTTGACAACTCTCAATTAGTAAGTAAATAATATAAATAACTACATCATTTTTAAGTAAGAAATATAAAAAGATCCAAAAACATACAAAATAATCTACATCAGAGAGAAAGCTCAAAGTGGCTAATAAATGAGAAGAGAGAGACTTTGTTTTTTTTCTTAATATTTTGTAAGTATTAAGAGTGAAAAGTCAAAGTGTTTTTGAAAGTGGAATAAATGTCTTTTCACAATAATGGATTAGCATACTAAATAATAGACCATATGAAGATTGGCACTCTTTATAGATTATTTAAATAGAATGGTCTCCAAATAACCTTGCATACAAGACAACAACAAAAAAACTTACTCTTTCCCACAATGGTAACCTCCAACTTTAGCTTGCTCAAAATGATAAAATCCCTAATCTACTTGAGATTCATGTATAAAAATGCACGGAAACCAAATGAATCAACAAAGTAAATTGGAAGAAATAAAGGAGATTCTTGTGATGAAATAGATCAAATTCTTATCTCCTTAAAGTTATTTCTTTAAATGGCCTCTATAGTCCATAAGCTTCTCCAAATGTCTTAACAATCTTCATACAAGCAAGTGGTAATTGTAAAAGAATAGGTGCACCATGGATGATATTCTAGTGTGCTAACCTTATTATTCCATCCAAATATCTAGATCTTCTATTGAAATTTGGCCAAAAGATCTTCAAAATAGTGTATTTGTAGATGAATTAGGGTCATGTTTCCAAGCCCTCTTCCATTTAGTAGCTTTACCTATAGGGGCATCATCTTTCATCTCTCCACTTGCTATTCTCATTTCCCCCTAGGGTCACTCGAGATTCCCCCCTTTTGTAGGATTTCTCCTTCACTAAAGCCAGGGGAGGGTTTATCTAAGGTGACAGTGGGTAGACTCTCCCGTAGTTCTCACCAACTTGTGGATTGGGTCGGGCTTTGCCCAACCTACAATTTGTGTGATAACAGGTCCTCTAGGGTGTTTTGGATAAAGAAATGGTCCAATGCCTAAAAAACCCCAAAATATTTGCACATGTTACTTTGATAAATTTGCATTCTTTCCAAGGTTGTGTGCCTCCTATGATCAAATTTGAGTTTTTCAACGATATCAAGAGTTTAGCATTGATTCTTATGTAGTTGTGTAACTTTCCTTAGGGACAAGGAGAGATCCAAATGTCCATATTTTATTTGTGCCACAAGATGTAACATTGTTTCTACTATAGTTTGATTAACTGTATAGTGTTTTCTAAGGGAAAAATAGCTATTGAACTCTTCCTGATAATCCAAGAAATATGACATTATTTACGACATTGTTTGAGTAGCCTATCTTTGAATCAAAGGATGAATGACCAATTCTAACATGTAATTTACAAGATTAAGGAGGTGATCATAAATGTCAAAGAGAAAGAAAAACAACAGTTTGGTATACTAAGTGAGAGACACATCATGGATGATAAGACTCCTACATATAGACAAGAAACCTTTTATCTCCATGGCACTCATTGCTTCAATCCAACTCTATATACATCCCAACCTCCTTTAGGTTCCTTTCTCTTCAATGATTATGTGGCCTCATATGGTCAGAACACTATCATGAGTTGCTTTTCCAAAAAAAAAAGAATCCCAAAAATAGTTTCCTACCTTAACATCATACATAGATTTGGGTTTAACATGGAAATAATAAATATCATTCCCTTCCTCTCAATATAAGTGTTTTTATTTAATTTTTTTGTTGTCATGTAACGTAAACTAATTTTATGCGACAACATCTCCCCCATACAGAGCTACAGAACACCTCACTACTCTCGATGCAATGATTTCCATGTTGGTTAGGTCAACTTCATCCTATACAAATTTTAAAAATGAATGAACTTATATTTTGCATATAAAGTAGTATCATCCTCT
>JZKD02S1451573.1:550172-562539 GCA_000966675.3 Picea glauca
TGCTCAAACCCCCTATCTGGTGGTACCCCTGGAGGAATAGGCCCAAACACCTTGTGGTGCCTATCAAGGATTTCTTTGATCTTTGGAGTGTAGTGAACCTTGCCCTGTTCATCCACACGTGTCATAATCCTGCATTCCACTACATATACTATCTCGTCCCTCTAGAAGATGGCCTCCATCCTCTTGTCTGTGACTACCTTTGTATCATTCCCTGTCATACCCCTCAGTACTACCTTTCGTCCACCTTCCTCTATGAATGAAATTTCCATCATTTTGTAGTTGGTGGTGATAGGCCCCAATGTGCTAAGCCATTGAACCCCTAGGATGATGTTGGTGTTTGGAAGGTCCATGACATAGACGTCCTGTATCAACTCGTGCCTACCCAAGGTAAGCTTCATGCCCGGAATATATCTGTCATAGGGCATAATGCTTCCTCCTGCAACCTCCACTTTGAATCCTTCAAATTCTACTGTGGGTATGTGCCTCCTCTTCAGTAATGCTGCATCAATGAAGTTGTGGGAAGCTCCTCCATCAATCAAGACCAAAACTCTTTGACCCTGCCAAACCCCCCTCATTTGGAAGGTGTTATACTTGGGTACCCCACTGATAGATGCCAAGGTGGCCATACTATCTTGTCCCATGATCTGTTCCTCCTCTACTGCCTCAGTGGTTTCTGCCTCCATGTTCTATATTTGTCCAATCTCATCTTCCTCTTCATTGTTTGAAGTGACCTCAATGTAGTGCACCTGACCACGTCCCATGCACTTGTGTGATGGGTTCCATGGTTCCTTGCATGTGAAGTAGAGTTTCTTCCTCCTCAGTTCTCTTCTAGTGTTGTCATCTATTCTGCCACGACCTCTGTCAAACCCCTTAGGGTCACATCCTCCTTGGTTTATTGGAGGCCTTTGATCTCTTCCACCATTGTTGAGAGGTGGTTTGGGTATGAATTTAGGTTTAGTGGCTGGACCCAAGTCCCTCGTCTTCCAAATGGCCTCTTGTAGGCTAGTAGGCTTGAAGGCCTTTACCCAACCCTTCTATGAAAAGCATCATGAGCCTGGTCGGGGACATATCTTGTACCATAACTACAAGCCTCTAGAATTCATCAATATATACTTCAACCATAATTGTTTTCTTGAGTTGGGTGAGCTCCCGGAAATGCAGCTCAGGATCTCCTTGATCAAACCTATCAATGAGCCTCTAAGTGAATTCTATATAGGACATTATCTGATTGTGGCCGAGTGTGGTGAGTCCGTGATACTACCAATCGTGAGCCTTGTTATCCAAATACATAGTGGAAAACTTGATGGCCTCTATCTCCTTCATGGGGTTGAGCTGTAAATAGGTATCCAGCTTCTGTACCCAAGATTGTGCCGTCATATTGGTCGTACCATCAAAGTATGGAATTTATATCTTCCCTGTTCTACGTTCAAACTCAAAACTACCCCTGTGGTTTGTCCTAGGTTGATTTCTAAACCTGAGTTGGCAATACTGATCTAGGGACATTTGTCTTTGGACCTTCATATCCAAACTATAGTATTCTTTGACTCTTTTCCATTTGTTCCACAAATTATTCTACCTATTCATGTTGCCCTTGCTCATCTGTGAATGTGGGCATGTAAGGTCTAGGGTTAGCTCTGCTACCTGAATGTCGACCAAGTTGATCATCTATGAATGCATGTATGTATCGTCTCTGATTGACCCTGCTACCCATCTGACCCTGGGTCGTGTCTCCATCCAGAATTCCTTTAGATCTAACTACTTTCTTTGGATTATATCTGATCTCCTCATGGATCTCCTTGGATCCACCAGACTCCTTGTTCCCGTACGTATCCGGGTTCCTCCCTTGATGAGTCACTTACGTTAGAAGTTCATTTAGCTTGGATTGATTCTTGTTCATTATTTGTAGGTTTTCGTCAACCCTCTTCAAAGTTTCATAGAGTTCGTCTTGTCCCCTTCTGCTGGTCTCATGGTACTCATCCAAGTGTCAGACCAATGTGCTTTTCGTACGATTGACGGATTGCTGGAACTTGTCAAATTCTACTGCTATGCAAGCCAAGCCTAGAGACTCATGGCCATCCCCTGACCCTTCCATTTCGGCCTCTGTTTCACTTCTCGGTTTCATCCTTCTACCCATGAGAGCACCATCTGTATGCACTGATCCTTCCATAGGTTTGGGGGGATCGAAGCTCTGATACCACTGTAATGATCCCAAGCCCAATTTTGGCTTGGAGTCACTAACTACCACTGGTTTGTCGATGTGCAGGTGTTTATTGAGTTATTAAGTGCATACAAGATTCATTCAAGACATGAAGATCATCATACATTCAAGATATAGAAGCACAAGCAAAGATCTGACCCTTTTATTATAAGCAATGTAGGATCAATACAATAGATAGCCGATCTGGCATAAACGTCAAATGGCCGTACAAACAACAGATATGAGCTACTACAAAATGCTCCCGACAATACAAAAGAAGCCTCTAAAGGCTGGATAAGTAATGAATACCAGTACCAAGCAGATCTGATTGTCAAACCCTCCAACTAGAGAGTGCTATGCTCCAAATAGGGATTGAAGCCCTCAGTAATTCGGCCCTGATGGAAGAAGGCTCAAATGAGCCCAAACTCAGTCAAGTAATAGATCAGGGTAGTGGGATCCTCCTCCTGAAGTTTCAAGCCCAACATCCAAGGCAAACCTCTCCAACTGAGAAATCTTCTAAGGGAGTTGCGCCCTCCTGAATGGCTAAATTGAACCCTCCTCAAGAGTATGGTGTGCCCTTGCGGGAAATTCCCCAACAGTACAACCCTGCTATCTTCTGAAGCTCTAGAAGGGAATATGATGAGAATAGAATGGTGTGGAGGAATATTTCATCCCCGAGACCAAGATGTGGAACAAGGTGAGTGGATATTTCACCACTGAGTTTCTCACAAGGGTTTGTACAACAAACCCCCAAACTGAATGCTCAAGAGCACTAACAAGAAATATACCAAAATCCGAATGCCTAATAGGTGCACCCCAACATCTTACTTATACTTTTTCCTTCTGATTCTCTGTTGAGTTAGGTTAGCTCCTAGTGTTAACTTCTATTCTTATGTTGAGTTATCTTTTACTCCTTTTATCCTTTTTCTTTCTCAAGTCAACTTAAAAATATAACTTTAGTCTAGTTGACCTTCCCCCTCAGTGTGAGACTATGACCTAGTGGGGGTGCCCAGGCCACTGAGTCTCCTCATCACCTCTCTAAGAGGTGGGGGACATTACACAGATCCTGGGCATCCTTGCAGTCATCCAGGAACAAGTTCAAGAGATAGGGTGCCCAGCTCACTGTGGTGCCCTCGACACACTAAGTTGCAACTACGACAACCCCAACCAGAACTTCCTCCCTACGAAATTTTCTCAGCAGCTTATAGGCTAAGATTTTTGCACCCATTTGTGTTGTGACATCATTGATCCTCTTGATGATGATGCCTTGCATCCCCCTATCAATATCATATTTCTTCTTCATCTCCTCTGCAAGTGTTTTCTCCTTTGTCTTATTGTCGAGGAATTGTGCGGGATCCATGCCCCGAGATGGAAATCCTGTTATGTGCGTAATAAGATCTACGTCTATTGAGACGAGCTTGTCCAACCATATGTCCCCTCCATGTGTGACTGCTAACAACTATTTGATGCATTGGATTGCGTACTAACCTCTGCCAAAATGTGGTAGATCCAACAGACCTAAAATTCCTATTTTCTCCAACCCTGTTGCCCATTGGAGTGGCTGATCAATCGGTTCTCCAATCGGATTTATGCCCATAGTCTCCAAGTATACTCTCTTTGCAAATTCCAGAAACTTGTCTGTGTATTCTACATCATGGTCCGAGTATTTTAGCTTGTCGATCTACCCTAACAAACCTGATTCCACTCGTAACCCATCTGGTATACGCAGTAGAATGAGGGTTGCGATGGGTTTCTTGCGAGGTGACCTAGGTACCTACTGTTTGTCTTTCTTCAGTGGTGGCTAGCTCAAGGTGCCAACAACTACCGTTTATGCTTTGGAATACCATTCTAGCTAACCTATGACATCCTCTACTATTCCTTCTGGTGGGTGGTCTAACACGGTGGTTTGAGACTTGTCTGTCTCGACTGCTGCTTCTTGATTCATCGTCGTTCCATTGAATCTCGGAGTTGCTTCGATGTTCTCTGGTTGCACCTCCTTCAGGGTTTTTGCGTCTTGGTTTTGTTGCTTCTGTGCCTCTACCGGGGTATCTACATTCATGCCCTCTAGTGTTAGTTGTTGGGTTTCTTCCACTACAGGTGTGGGGTTCACCGATGTTGTGTCTGGGGATGGGATTTCGTCGACATTAAAGACCTCTGGCGGTTGTTTTTCACCTTCGTCCAATTGTACCTGTGACCTGGTTCTAACCTTGGGTTGTCTGGTGGTTTGGCTTGTTTATACTTACTTTGATGGTGCCATAATAGTGAATGTTGATTTCTTGCTGGAATTCGCGGCTTCTTCACCTTCTGTGAAGTGTGCTCTGTGCTCTGTATGCGCTCTCGCTCTCTGTTTCTTCTCCAGTGTCGTAGTAGATTGTTTCTCCCACGTCCATGCTTTGTATGGGCATCATATGAAACTTGTTGAAGATGTTGCCTTTATGATGGGTTCAATGAACCTCCGATCCCTTCATACTTTCCATTACTCTCCGTCTCCGTCTCCAGTTGGCGCGATTAATGTGGCGTCCCATCGGTCCTTTCTGTCATTCAATTCTTCATAACTCCATCATTTCGTACTACTTTTGTCGTCTTTCTATTTCCCGCTTGTTTCCCTTTTTACCTGGTTGTTAGCCTTATCCTTGCCAAGTTTGTGTTCCTAAGTGTGTGTTCTCTTTCTTGTTTCGGTGCACTATGCCTCTGTTGGTATCATTTAATATCCTATTTTTTATTTATTTTTACTGCGCGGTGGGTGGTTGACTGTCCTTGTATGACTTCAGTCGGCTCCCGTTGATCATCCCTCTAATTTCTATGCCTGATAAGTCTTTCAACTGTATTGCTCCTCCATCTGTAACAATTTTTACTTTGTACGGTCCTAACCAGTGCATTCTGAGCTTTCCTGGGTGTTGAAATGATTTCCTATCATACATCACTACTAGATCTCCTTCCTTGAAGGTTTTCTTCTTGATGTGTCTATCATGCCAAGATTTGTCCCTTGCTCTCTGAACTTGTTGGTGAAATCCTGCTAATACTTGGTCTTCCTCCATGGTCATTAACTGATTTAGTTGCTCCTGTACTCCACCTCGTTCTATTATATGTGTGATTTCTGTTTCTATGCTGCAATCCTTCACTGGTGCGGCTTCCGCCCATCTTGTTAGGTACTTTGTCGTGGTGATAAAGTACCTAGCTCTTGTTCTTTTTGCTGGTGTGTTGATTGGTCCCACAAAGTCTATTGCCCACTTATTGAATGCCTACAATGTTATTTGTAGTCGTAATGGCATCTCGTCCCTTCTGTTGGGTTTACCTACCCTTTGACAGACATTGCATCTTAGACAATACTCCTTCGAGTCTCTGTGAATTGTCGTCCACCATAGTCCTGCACGTAATACATTCTACATGGTAGCTTTGCCTGCGTAATGTCCTCCTCCTATTCCCTCATGGGCTTCTGTTAAGACTCTTAGTCTTTCATGCTCCAACACGTACCTGCGCAAGATGATATTTGCGCCCATTTTGTATAAGTGTTAGGTGATCAGCTGATAGTCTGTAGTTGTTGGCACAGGGGTAGACCCAGGGTTCACTTCAAGAGTGCACCAACAAAGCCCTAGATACTGGCCCTTTCGGCAGCCCCTGCGAAGTAGATGTAGTCTCACCCGAAGTAGCTATGAGGGGGTTGTAAGATAGAGATGTCTACAACCAGGGGAATATCAAGTGGATCTTGTATACAACAATCACAACATTCATATATCTCTTGTCAGCTAGATCTACTCTGCACAGCTCTAAATCAGATCTAACACAATAATGCAATTAACAACACAACAATGACAGAGATCCGAGCATCAATCGCACACACAACACAAAATATACATGGTTCACCCTCTCTTTAGGGCTATGTCCACAAAACTGTGCTTATGATATATTTAAGATAAAGGTTACAGTTCTTGTCTGTACTCTCAACTAGTAGATCTTCGTTCCTCTCTCTCTTTCTCTCCCCTTTCTGTGCACCCAGCTGCAGGACTTGACCTTTGCACATAGTTGAAGATCTTACAATACCAGAAGGCTCTCTCAGCACTTCTCTCTCTCACAATACAACAATCTCTCACACAATAATAGAGCTAGATCAACAAAAATATCATACCAACCTGACCCAGGTCCTCTTGACCTTTATTTATACATTACAATACCTCACTGATAGCCTTAGGCCGAAATCTAGGTGTCAAAACCCTAGATCAACTTGACCCACTTTTTCTGGGCTTTGCCAGCCTGTTTTTCCTTCCTCGTCGCATGATGCTCCAAAGCATCCAATGATGGCTTTCTTTGCTTGTTGAGTTGTCCACAGTCCTTCTTCCTTATTGATCTGTCATCCCTAATCTCCTCATCAAACTACTTGCTTTTCCGTACTCCACTTCAGCTTTTCTTCTCTTTTGCTTACTTCGACTCAGTGACAGTTACTGTGTCTCCCACGCAGTTTGCATTTGACCTTTTCTTCCTCTATCTTCACTTCCTTCCATAACCAAGGGCCAACAGGATCCTAACACTCACCTGTGACTCATCCCGAGGCACTTCAGATCTGATTCTTTCAATTCACTTCGACTTTGGACTGCACAGGGCAGCCTTTGCTTTCTACTTTATGCCTCCTTCTCAACCTTGTGCAGACTATCTTTTTTGTGTCTGGTACCCAGTTTCAACTGCACCTGGTACCTGGACCCTTTTCCCCTTGATTTTATTGAGAGATGCGAGGTAGCTGGTTGTCATAATACAACTTCAGCTGACTCCCATTCACCAATCCTTCCTTCCAGTCTCCCTTCAATGTATTCAGCTGTGCAACTCCTCCTTCTATAACATAGGCAATCTCATATGGTCCGAGCCAATGCATTCTGAACTTCTCAAGGTGTTTGATAAAATTACTGTCATACACCAGTACTAAATCACCTTGCTTGAATATATACTTCTTGATGTGCCTGTCATGGTAGGCCTTTTCTTGTTCCTTCTGAACTTGCTGATGGAATCCTGCAATGAATCTGTCTTCTTCTAGTTCAACCAACTGTGCCAACCTCTTATGAACATCACCGGTATCATTCATGTCTGTAAATGCAACAATTCTTAAGCTTGGTACCAAGTACTCCATCAGGACAACAGCTTCCAGACCATAAACCAACTTGAAGGGGGTCTGCATTGTTAATTTCTTGCAAGTGGTTCTATAAGCCCAGAGTACTGCTGGTACTCTTAAATCCCAATCATCCCTATTCACGCTACAAATCTTTGTCAATGTTGTCTCCAATATCTTTTTGAATGCTTCAACCGTTTCATTTGCTTGTGGATGGTAAAGTGTACTCTTCTGATGGTGAACTGCAAATTCTTTAGTTAGGGATTCATCTGTCTTATTGATGAAGTGTGTGCCTTGATCACTCATAAGGATCTTGGGGCATCCGAACCTAGTTATTATGTCATCAAATATAAAATGCACAACTTTAGTTGCACTACAATCCTTGACTGCTCTGGCTTAGGTCCATCTGGTTAAGTATTTTGTTGCAGTAATAATGTACCTTGCTCTTGTGCGCTTTCCTGGTGGGTTTATAGGCCCCACGAAGTCAATGGCCCACTTCTCAAATTCTTGTAGGGTCATATGTGGTGCTAATGGTATTTCATCTCTTCGGGATGGTTTTCCAACTCCCTGGAATATATCATATGCTCTGGCATACTCTTTAGCATCTTTATGTAACATAGGCCACCAAAGGCCAGCTCGTAGAACCTTCTGCACAGTTTCTTTCCCTGCGTAATGTCCTCCTGTGACACCTTCATGAGCTTCTGCGAGGATCAACAGGGACTCTGCCTCCATCACACATCTTCTTAGTATCTCATCAGGTCCCATTTTGTACAGCTGTCCAGCTATAAGTGAAAAGTCTACAACTTGCACCACTAGCTATTTCTTCTGAGGAATTGTGTACTCACTTGGAGCCATTCTTGTTGACAGGAACTAGACTATGTCTACAAAGTGGTAATCAATATTTCTAATGGCAAGCAGGTGTGCATCTGGTAATGTATCCTCCAGAATGGTAGGTTCTTCACCATGTTCCAACCTCGACAGGTGGTCGGGTCCCTTGTTCATTCTTCCTGGCTTAACTATGATCTCAAAATCATATTCTTGGAACAACAAAAGACATCTGCATATTCACCACCCCAACACTAGCTTGTTGATTAGGTACTTAAGCATGAAGTGATCAGTAAACATTTTAAAGTGTCCTCCCAACAAGTAGTGGCAAAAGTTTTGCAGTGCATACACCATAGCTAGTCCTTCTCTCTCTGTAGTGGTGTAATTAACTTCAGTTGTGGATAATTTCCTGCTGGCGAATGCTAGTGGATGATCAATGCCCCCTTCTCCAAGTTGTGACAGTACTGCTCCTAATGCAATAGAAGATGCATCGACATGCACATGGAATTCTTTGCTCCAATATGGGAAAACCAGAATGGGCACTGTGACCATATTCTGTTTCAGTGTGTCAAAGATTTGCTGACATTCGTCTGTCCACTCATACTGACAGTCCTTCTTCAACAGCTTCTCCATTAGAGCTGTAATTTGGGCATATCCTTTGATAAATTTCTTGTAATATCCAGTATGGCCTAGTGTAGTGCGCAATTGTTTGGCTGAAGTAGGAGGTGGTAAATCAACTATAATTGCAATTTTAGATGGGTCAACCAACAATCCCTGCTTGCATACAATATGACCTAATAGTACTCCAAATGGTGAGAAAAGATGCATTTCTTCAGATTCAAAGCAATTTGACACTGTCTTCATTTATCCAACATTAGCCTTAGACATTCAATATGATTTTTCAACAAACTAAAAATAGTTCAGTCATCAAAGTATGCTTCTAAAAATTTATGCAAAAATTCTTTGAACGCTTCAACCACCACCCTGAAAAAGATGGCTGGGGCATTCTACAATCCAAATTGCATTACTATATATTGGTAGGATCCCCACTCTATGGAAAACGTAGTCTTGTGACGGTCCTTCTTGGTGATGCGGATTTGATGGTATCCTGAAAATCCATCTGTAAAAGAATATACCTCTTGGCCTCCCACATTATCCAATACTTCATCTGTGAATGGTGCAAGGAAAGGATCATGCAGACAAGCATCATTCAACTTCCTGAGATCTATGCAGATCCTGATCTTGCCTATCTTCTTGTCTTGCACCACCATAGGGCTAATCCACTCTGACTCTTCGACAGGTTCAATAATCCTTGCTTCTAACATTCTGTCGAGCTCAATCTTCACTTTTTCCTTATATTTCAGGCTCAATCTGTAGGGTCTTTGTTTAAATAGCTTTGCATCTGGTTTTAAAGGTATTCTCATCTCTCCCATGGATCCTTTGATTCCCTTCATATCAATGAACTTGGCTAGGAACAAGTCCTGATATTTGTGCAATAACTCTGTAATTGTTAGGGTCCTAACCCACACATAGGTAGATTAATATATTCAGATGCAATAAAGGTCAATATTAATAAGGCCTTTCAATAAAATAGAATAAGGTGGATGTAAGAAGACCTAATAGAAGATTTTTCTTCTAGAAGGATCTTCCTCTAGATGCTGCTCTTGATAGACATTTTGTATAAATAAGGGTCGAGGGTATGAAAACCCTAGCTTGGAGATTATTGTAACAAAGCACTGCTCGATTGGAGGTTGCCCCCTCGAAGAGGCCTGTGAACATTGCTTTCTGAATCAAAGTGCTATTTCTATTGTTGTTCTTATATCATTTCTGTGTTATTGTGAAGATTATGCTGGATATTTTACTGTTATTCTGCCATTTCTAGCATTTTATTTCTATTCTGCATATTTTATATATTTAGTATCTTGCAAGTGGTATCAGAGAACTTTCCTTGGTAGAAATTGTGGGAATTTTTTTTCCAGGGTAGAGACGTATTCCGCCGTCTTTAAACCACAGAGATCTGTTGTTACACACATAAACCCACGGTTGAGGGATTCATACACACAGAAAATACAAGTGGTTCTTAAGCGCACATCTGTTGGCCACCCTTGTAACCCCTGTTGGTACCCCTTCGAGTTGTAGTGCATCAGACAACACTTGTGTATGGATCGACCTAGATTTCTTGAATCCCTCTTTAGATAAACCTATTGGCTGACGGACTGCTATAGTGTCACCGACAACAACACTCGAGAAGATACTCTCTAGTACCTGAATAGTCGGGCAGTATGGCTAAGGGTACGGTCTATCCTCCTTAGCTAGTGCCCTAAGATATTGGGCCGAGTACTACTGTTGGACCCTGCACATATATCAGATAGCTATAGAACATGGCAAACCCTTGTCCATAGAACCCTTGAATACCTAACCCTTGGGGGACAGAAACTTAAACGAATTAAAAATAGACCAGATCTATTGTCACGCAATTGTCTTCAGGTTGCCAAGTAAATACACATCTCTTTCTGGTTAAACATTTGGGGATTTCATCATTGCAGTATTCTTCAGACCAGAGTATAACTCCACAGGTGTAAAAAAAAAAAAGGTCTGGAAATTTTTTCACCATTATTTGAGACCTATTCCATTGGATTCATCTCTCCACCCTTATCACTTTCATCCATATCATTTTTATACAAAATTTTTTACCCCACCCGCCCCTTTTCAGTTCACCCATCCTTAGGGCCCATACCCGTAGCCAAGACCCGAAAGCTTTCTTCAACACCATGCAATCCGGTTTCCTAGAAACCCAAAAAGAAGTAAAACAACTTAGTGTTACTGTTGCCTCCATCGATTCGTCCATCAATGCTACCATAAATACAACCAAACAAGAACTTACCACCCAGCTTGAATCTGTCTTTGCAGCACTCTGCACCAAACTGAAGATCCCTACAGATGACCATTTCTCTAAAGCACATCCAAAGAATGAAGGCGAAACTTCCTCTCATTCCCATACCTTTCAATCCCATCACTTTCAATGTGACATACACCTTTCGAGGGTGGAAATTACCAAATTTGATGGCTCGAACCCCACTAGTTGGGTAACACAAATGGAACATTATTTCTCTTTATATGGCATTACCGATGACTTGGCTCAAGTATTATCATTTTTGCACTCTTCAACACCCATTTACTACATCCACGGTGGCTCAACTTTTCATGGACCAGGTCTTCAAGCTTCATGGCATGTCGCACTCTATTGTTTCTGATCATGGCCCAACATTCACAAGAAATTTTTGGCAAGAATTGTTTAAGCTCTAGGGCAACCAATTGCATCTCAGCACAACTTATCATCCCTAGACTGATGGTCAAACAAAAGTTGTCAACAAGTGTTTGGAAACATATCTGAGGTGTTTTGCTTCTAAAAAACAACATCAGGTTTACTGGCTACCCCTAGCCAAATGGTGGTACAACACTTCCTACCATACAGCTACTCGCATGACTCCTTTTGAAGCAGTATATGGATATAAGCCACCTTCAGTTCTCTCATACTTACTGGGTACCTCGAAGGTCCAGGCAGTTGACCAAACACTTACAGTTCGAGAGGATATTCTTTGTACCCTTAAAGAGAACTTAGTCATGGCACAAAATCACATGAAGAAAAAAGCAGATCAAGGTCGCTTTGAACGTCAATTTGCAGAAGGGGATCAGGTGTTTCTGCGACTGCAACCATACAAGCAAACTTCCCTCAAGGCTGAGCATTGTCAGAAGCTAGAGCCCAAATTTTATGTTCCTTATATAGTTCTCAAACATGTGGGACAAGTCGCATATCAGTTAGCTCTGCCCAGTTAGTTGAAGCTACATCCAGTTTTCCATGTTTGATGCTTAAAGAAGGTGATTGGAACTCGGTGCCAAATTAAAACCAACCTTCTTGAGTTAGCTGAAGAAGGATCCATTTGGCTACAACCAGAAGTAGTTTTGGACCAGCATGAGCATCGCCTGTGTCAGTGAATCATCAAGGAAGTGCTAGTCCAGTGGAAAGATACGAATCCACCAGATGCCACTTGGGAACCAGCTACCATTCTGCAGCAGTTTCCTCATCTCAAGCCTTGAAGACAAGGTTGTTTTTAAGGGGGCAGACATGTTAGGTTCCTAACCCACACATAGGTAGATTAATATATTTGGATGTAATAAAGGTCAATATTAATAAGGCCTTTCAATAAAATAGAATAAGGTGGATGTAAGAAGACCTAATAGAAGCTTCC
>JZKD02S1451573.1:562549-580644 GCA_000966675.3 Picea glauca
TGCTTCTCTTGATAGACATTTTGTATAAATAAGGGTCGAGGGTATGAAAACCCTAGCTTGGAGATTATTGTAATAGAGCACTGCTCGATTGGAGGTTGCCCCCTCGAAGAGGCCTATGATCATTGCTTTCTGAATCAAAGTGTTATTTCTATTTCTGTTCTTATATCATTTCTGTGTTATTGTGAATATTATGCTAGATATTTTACTGTTATTCTTCCATTTCTAGCATTTTATTTCTGTTCTGCATATTTTATATATCTGGTATCTTGCAGTAATCTTGTCAATGGTAGCAACGTCCCAATAGTCTCCAACATTGGCAAGCTTCGGTGTCTCCTCTGTTCCAATATTGACTTTCTTTATTTTGATCGACTGTTCTATGAATGGCAACTCAACTTCTAGTCCTTCCACATTTCTGTGGCCTTCTGTCTCAGCAATGTTTACCTTCCTCGGATCATTGTCTTCATCGACGTTAATGTTGTAACATCCTTGGAATTTTTGGAATGGCGCAGTCCATTAATCTTCTTCTTGCTCCAAAGGGAGGCTAGATGCCTCCTTAAATACTTTCTACCTCACAATATGTAGTGCCTGATCTACTGAAGGAAATTCATTTTCAAACAAAAAGGTGGTTACAAAATTCTGGATCATACCTTCCCAATTTGAAGTGATGAGGTGCAGCTCTGCTTGAAGGTACTAGTTGATAGGGATTGTGTCCAGCGTGTTAATGAATCTGTGCACCCATTGTTCTCAAGGAATGTCACTCCAGGCCTCTTCATAGCTTCGTACATGGTCCTTTAGGAAACTTTGATCTATGTACCTTACTTCGCAGTTTCCTACTTATGTTGAGAACCACGCTGTCATCAAAGTTCGACATTGTGTCCAGTCCATGATGTTCCCTTTGTGCATTCCCCACTATCTTGCTGGTGTGGCTTTCATGGCCTCATTCATTGCCAATAGCCTCTGTTGTGTTGGTACACTTGTCTCAAACTCTGATAAGAAGTTTTCTAATGTGGGTAAGTTACTCACTGTTGTGTTGATCCAGTGAACTTCTCTAGTTAGCCTAGCACATCTTCTTATAGATACTTCATACATTTGGTTCTGTCAGTTCTCTAGTGCTTCTTCTGAGTCTGATGAACATGTGTTGTCACTTCGCCAGCTCAGATTTCCATCGGCAGTAGGGTTGATATAATCTTGTTGTCTAGCTGTTAATTTGTAGATGTTTTCTAGTTCATATGCGTGGTCTTCTTCTCTGAAAGGTTCTGTATATCGTGGATCCTCATCTGGATCTAAGGGTGTAATGACCCTTAGGCCAACTCTCTCAAATGTCATGAGTCTTTTCTTTAGATCAACAATAGTAGAATTGTCAAAGGCCCAATCAATTCCTAGTAATGTAGGGTAAGGGCAACTATCATCAACAATTTCAATTACCTCAAAATCTGCAAAGGTTCTTACTCTGTCGATGTCCACTGGGACATGCTCTAATCATCCAAATGGGCTGACAGCTTGTTGACTAGCCATGCAAAGCCTAATAGGGGAATAGATCAACTTCGGTTTTCCCATTAGTGCCCAAGTTTTCTTCGTCATGACATTGACCTCCGACCCTAAGTCGAGGACCACATAGTCTATCTCATACTCTCCTATCTAAGCATTCAAGTGTAATTCTTTATTTGTCCTTCTCTTCTTACCAATTTGGTGTACTTCCCTATTGAGTAAGGGGTCTATCTTTCCTAGCTCATACTGTTTAACCGAAGTTTGCAGTTCTTGTATAGTTTTCCCATCTTTAAGCAGTTCTATACACATATATAAGAAACTGACAAGTTTACTTACCTCTTTTCCCCCTCTAGGAAAAGCAGACTGATCAAATGCGTGAGGCATTTCATATTGTCTTATTTCTGGTTGTGTTTTTGAAGAGGACCCTTATTCTGCTTTGAATTCTTGCCTTTCCTTTTCAAATATTTTCCTTTCTTTCTTTGCATAAAAAATCTGGGTCTTTTCTGCAGCTTTTCTGACTCCCGAGTCTTCTGCAATCTTCTCTTTGGTCACTCTATCATGTCTCGTAGCAGCGCCTCCTCTTATAATAACAACAACTCTAGGATTAGCTTCACGAGGTTCCTCTTTGATTAATTGTATTTGTGGGTTCTGCTGAGGTCCTCATCTTTCTTGAAGCTTAGCCAACAACATAAGGCAGTCCTCGATGACATGCTAGAAGGAATTGCAATAACTGCAGGTTGTGCAAGGGTTCTGGCAGTCCCTCGCTAAATGTCCTGGATGCACGTAGTTGTAACATATTATTTTTCCTCGGCTTCGACCCATACCTCCTCCTCCTCCTCCTCCTCTGTATCCACTACGAGGATTGAAGTTTCCTCTCCCTGAAGAGTTGTACTGTGGAGTGTTTCCTTCTTGTTGTAATTCGCCTTGAATCTTGTATATGTCCCTCGACCTTTCATGCATGAGATCATAAGCTCTACAATCTTGATCATCATGCCCCACTGATTTACAGAATGTACAATATAGGTTTGTGGTTGTCTGAACATACTTCTGCATGTAATAGCACTCACCTGGGCAAGGCTTATTTCTGCATACATCACACTAGGGCAGGTTAACTTGCTTCAAGGGGCTCGACGCTCCTGAGGTCAAATACTCATGAAATAAGGGACAATGTTCCTTATCATGACCTTCAGATCTGCATCTTACACACAAGGTATCTTCTCTTTTGTCTTTCCCCTTGTCCTTCTTCATATCCTCGACCTGTAGAGACAAACTAGTCAACTGACTCAAGATCTAGCTCATGTCTGAGCTAGATTCTCCCATAGGTGTTGATTCAAGCTTCATGGAGATCTCCAAAGCTTCTGCCTGTGATGCAATATTCTACTGCATCAGAGGGAATCTGATGTGTGGTAACAATGCCGTGATGAACTATTCTTTGTTTTGTTCATCGGGGATCTGAAAAGTTTATCGGCCTGTTAGGGTCTTGACTCTTTGATCGAACTCCCACATAGGTTTTGCTACCTTTTATTTGATCTCTTTTAGCTCTGTAATACATTGTGACTCCGAATTAGGTTTTTAAACTCTACAATCAATGCATTCTTGATCTCATTTAGGGGCTTAGGTTGTGCCAGTCCTTGGACAAGTTTCATGTACCAACTCAGCACGCGGTCCCTTAGCATAGTACTAAACTGGGTTCTCTTGATGGCTTCCTCAGTGATACTTTTAGTATTCCACATGGCCTAACATAGGAACCAATGTTGATCGGGATCCTCTGATCCATATCCCTTGAAGATAGGGAGCCTCATTTCATCTACCATAGAGTTCCCTAGGCTTCCTGTTTGCGTATAGGATAAATTGCTAGTAACAATATTCTGGTGGTTCTGGCTATTCTGGCTGCTTGGTGCTATTGAAACAATAGGAGGGTTAATGTTACTTACTTCAGTAATCTACGCAGTTCCTGAGGTTTCTGGGTCGCTTTGGCAAAGTTCTTTAGCTTCCTCTTCCTCTGCTGGTTGGTTCAGAATGTTCTTCGTCTGTCAGATCCGCCTCTTCTCCACTGTAGAACCCCTCATCTCCATAGTTTTTCTTGAACAGGTTCTCAAGGTGAATCCCTCAAAATAATTTCCCACTGTGTGTATGTCCAGTTTCTGTGTCGCTGTTGCCATCTGAATTATTGAACATTAGCATTTTTACATCCAACCAATCTACCATATTTTCAAGACGTTCTTTTCATGCAACAAAATCTTGATTCTTAGCTTCAAAAATTGTAAAAATTTTACTCTGGGTCCTTTGAAGAAGTATCTCTCGGCTTGGCTATATGATTCTCTTTTGTTAACAACAAATTCAGTGATATACCCGTCGATGGTACTATCAAACCAGTGATCTACAACTCTGGATACAACGTTGTCAACTCTCTTGACCTTCTGGATCAGCGCTGGTGTCCAAACCATAGGAGGTCTAGATATGATATCGATCTGGGTATCGACTAACCTAGCCAACCACTCGTATAAATCTTGATGGATTCCTCCAAAGAATATCTCGTGAATATCGGTGAAGATGTGTCTCTACAGCCAATCTTCAGTACTCAGTTTAGGGTTCTTATTCTGGGCTTTAACGAAGTCCCTCTCTTGATCCTCTATCCACTTTTGAATGTCTGTCTTCAATGAGAGCCACCTTGACATTCCCTTACATAGATTCCTGTCCCGACAGTGGAACCATTTGTTGGCACAGGGGCAGACCCAGGGTTCACTCCAAGAGTGCACCAACAAAGCCCTAGCTACTGGCCCTTTTAGCAGCACCTGCGAAGCAGATGTAGTCTCACCCGAAGAAACTATGAGGGGGTTGTAGGACAGAGATGTCTACAACCAGGGGAATATCAAGTGGATCTTGTATACATCAATCACAACACTCATATATCTCTTGTCAGCTAGATCTACTCCGCGCAGCTCTAAATTAGATCTAACACAATAATGCAATTAACAACACAACAATGACAGAGATCTGAGCATCAATCACAGACACAACACAAAATATACATGGTTCACCCTCTCTCTAGGGCTACGTCCACAGAACTGTGCTTATGATATAAATAAGATAAATATTACAGTTCTTGTCTACGTTCTCAGCTAGTAGATCTTTGTTCTTCTCTCTCTTTCTCTCCCCTTCCTACACACCCAGCTGTAGGACTTGACCTTTGCACACAACTAAAGATATTACAATACCAAAGGGCTCTCTCAACACTTCTCTCTCTCACAATACAACAATCTCTCACACAACAATAGATCTAGATCAACAACAATATTGCACCAACCTGACCCAGGTCCTCTTGACCTTTATTTATACATTACAATACCTCATCGATAGCCTTAGGCCAAAACCTAGGTGTCAAAACCCTAGATAACAAAACCCTAGGTGTCTAAAAACCTAGATCAACTTGACCCACTTTTTTCGGGCTTCACCAGCCTGGTTTTCCTTCCTCGTCGCGCGGTGCTCCAGAGCATCCAATGATGGATTTCTGTTCTTTCTGAGTTGTCCATGGTCCTTCTTCCTTACTGATCTGTCATCCCTAATATCCTCATCCAATAGCTTGCTTTTCCGTACTCCGCTCCGGATTTTTTTCTCTTTTTCTTTCTTCGAGTCAGTGACAGTTACAATGTCTCCCACGCAATTCACGTTTGACCTTTTCTTCCTCTATCTTCTCTTCCTTCCATAACCAAGGACCAAAAACAACGCGGACTACCAGGTTTTTCTTCTATGTGATGTTGTATTCCTGTGGTGCAGTACATGTGCTCAAGTACTGAATAATATCTACAAAGTATTCATCAACAATCTGGACTAAGAATAGTTGTGCATCCAAGAATTTGTCTTCTAAATTCGTAGGTTCTTCTCCATTTTTGACTCTTGATAGGTGGTCAGGTCATGCATTCAATTTTCTTGGCTTGACTATTACTTCAAATTCAAATTCTTGAAACAACGGTAACCATCGACATATTCTCCCCCCCAACACTGGCTTGTTGACTAGGTATTTTAGGGTTGAGTGATCTGTGAACATCTTAAAGTGTTTTCCCAATAAGTAGTGTCTGACCTTCTGTAGTGTGTAGACCATGGCTAGGCCTTCTCTCTTAATGGTGTTGTAGTTTTTTTTTTATTCTGACAGTTTTTTGCTTGCAAAGGCTATGGGGCGATCCAAATCCCCCTTTCCTGGCTGCACCAAGATAGCTCCAAGTGCTATGGTTGATGCATCTACATGGATGTGGAATGTATTCTCCCAGTTTGTAAATACTAATAATGGCGCAGTGACCATATTTTCCTTTAGGGTATCTAGACCGTGTTGACACTCGTCGTTCCACTGAAACTTTATATCTTTTCTTAATAGTTTTTCCATTGGCGCGATAATCTGTGCGTATCCTTTGATGAAATTTCTATAATATCCCGTGTGTCCCATTGCCTCTCTTAGCTGACATACTATTTTAGGTGGTGGAAAGTTAACAATTACTACAATATTTGCATGATCTACTAGTAAACCTTGTTGGCATACTATATGGCCCAAAAGTATCCCAAACGGTGTTTCGAATATGCATTTTTTTATGTTTAATGATATCTAGAACTGCCTGCAGCTTTCGAGCATCAACCGTAAGACTTCGACATGGTGTTTCAACAAACTGTAGACTATCCAATCATCCAGGTATACCTCTAGAAACTGGTGGATGAATTCCTTAAACGCGGTGATGACTACTCTGGAGAATATTGCTGGTGCATTCTTCAGTACAAACGACATGACTGTGTACTGGTAGGATCCCCATTCTGTCGTAAACATGGTCTTGTATCTATCTTCATGGGATATTTGATATGATGGTAGCCTGAGAATCCATCAGTGAATGTGTAAGCTTCATGTCCTCCTACGTTCTCTAACACTTCATCCGTGAAAGGTGTAGGGAATGTGTCATGTAGGCATGCAACGTTCAACTTCCTCAGGTCGACGCATATCCTTATCCCTCATTTTTTTCCTAAACTACCATCGAGCTTATCCATTCTGATTCTTCGACCGGTTCTATGATTCTGGCTTCGAGCATCCTGTCGATCTTAGCTTTGACTTTCTGCTTATATACTGGGTTCAATCTGTATGGTTTCTGTATGATCGGTCTTGCTTTAGGTCTGAGTGGTATCTTCATTTCTCCTAGCTCTCCGACTATACCCTTCATCTCTGTAAATGTTGTAGGAAATAGGTCGTTGTACTCGCGCAATAACTCCGTTATACTTTCCACTATTTTCTCATTCTAGTAGTCTCCAACGCTGGCCATTTTGGGATGCTCAACTGTCCCAATATTGACTTTCTGTACTTTGATCGGTGCAGAAATGACTTCTGATTCTATGGGTGGACCTTCCACTTCTCTTTCTCCTTCTGCTTCTTCAATATGAATATCGCACGGATCATCTTCATCTGGTGCTTCCTCCTACACATGGTAACATGACAACAGTTCTTTGATTGTCTATTTGTTCCGCTGTTGTTCTTCTGTGATAAGTTCTACTTCTGGTTATTTTATGAACATCACTCCTCTTATCTATTTAAGAGCGACATCTATGTTGGGGTTCTCATGCTCGAATGAGAAAGTGACTGTAAAATTTGGTTGCAATGTCATCCAGGTCATAGTTCCTTTGCACAATTCCTGGTTTGTATACTAGTTCGTTGGTATGCCCTCTAGGGTGTGTATAAAATGATGAGGCCATTCCTCTGGGGGTCTCATTTTCCACAGCGTTCTGCACTCCTCCAAGTGTTCCGCTGGTGCCCCTTGTCCATCATACTTCTATTGCTTCTTGTTGTCTTTTTATTCTATGTCGAACCTTATGTGCAGTAACCGCTTACATTGGTACTAATCTGTGATCGTCTCTTTGTGTGTGCCCCACCATCTTGCAGGTGTGGCCTTGAGTGCTATATCAAGTGATAACATTCTCTGATTCTCCAAAACTTCATCTTCATACTGTGCCAAGAATACTTCCAGATCGTTTATTCGTGCACATCTTCTCATGGAAACTTTGTGTAATCATTATTGCCAGTTCTCTAAACCGGTGTTTGATTATGTTCCACATGAAGTAATGCTTCACCAACTGAGTATCCCATATGTAGTTGGGTTTACGTAATCCTCATCACGCACAGTTTTTCTGTACAATTGGATTATTTCCTCTAAGTCTAAGCAAGTAGGTTCTACAAATCTCTCCCCTTCTGATGGATGTAATGGCGCGATGACCCTGTATTCCCCTAAATCAAATGTCATTTTGCTTGTTTTTAAGTTGATTATGGCTTGGTTATCAAACGCCCAATCCAAACCAAGTAACGCTGGATATGGTGTTGTGCCGTCCACTATTTCAATGACTTCAAAATTGGCTTTAGTGCGCACTCCATCCAGGTCTACTGTCACTCCTTTTAGTCTACCAATTGGTAGGACTCTGTGTTGGTTTGCTAGTTTCATTTGAACATGTGGATATCCTAATGTGGGATCTCCCATGCATTTCCATGTGTTTTTTGGTAATACATTAACTTCAGATCCTAAATCTAGTATGATATCTCCCATGTTGAAATCTGCGATGTTGGCATTCAGTTTGAACTCCCTACTTGTTCTTCTCCGTGTATGTAGGTGATTGACTGCCCTTTGTTATAGTTTGCCTTAGGTCTCTATGCTACATTTTTCTAATATGTTTTTCAATATTTTGACAGATGATGGATCATTCAATACTTTTACACATGATCACAAAAAGCCTTTGATTTCACTTACTTGTCCTATGGGTTGCATTTCGTTTGTATGATCCAATACTGGAGGCATCTCGTACTCCGATGCTTCCTTTCTTTGTTGTGCAATTGAAGTGGATGCCCTATCTTCCTTCTGAAATTATTTTCTTACTTGCTTAAATATCTCCTTCTCCTTCTACGCATCGAACTACTTCCTTGGTTCGACGTTCTTCTTCACCCACTGATTTTGTACTGGCTCTTGTCGGACTGCATCGTTTCCTATTTTAGCTCCTCCACGAGTAACGATGTTGATGTTCCATCCTTTGTCCCTCGCTTCGGCTGAAATCCATTGAACATTCTGGTTGTTCTGATTCCTTTTTTCCTTAATCTTTACTAGTAGTGTCGGACATTCCTCTGTATCATGGTCTGATGCATGATAGTACATGCACGTTGCTAGTGGAAGTGGACATTCCCTTGCATAATGTCCTGGTTGTTGGCAATTGTGACATACCACTGGTCCTCTACCTCATCCAAAACCTCCTCTGGCTCATCCTCCACCTCTGTAGCTTGCTCGATCTCCTCTTGACGCATTATACTGAGGCGCCTAATTGTACTGCGTGGTATTGTACTAAGGCTGTGTTGTGTTATACTATGGCTGCGCATTATTATATGGTTGTTGCGCAATATTATACTGTTGCTGTGCAATGTTGTATGGAGCTGGAACTTGATTAAACTATGGTGTGGCTTGCCTAGTCATCATTTATGCCTACACTCTATATGCATCTGATGTTCTCTCTCTCATCAGCTCCATGGTTCTACAATATTTGTCGTCATGGCCCACTGACTTGCAAAAATTGCAATATGAACTCTTTGGGACTGTCTGGTATTTCTGCATCATCATGCAGTGATATGGATCGTGACCTAGTTTCTTGTATATTTCGCACCATAGTCCTCCTATTGGTAATGGATTTGGCATTCCTACTTCCATATACTGCGTGAATGTTGGACATTCATTCTTGTGGTGTCATTTCATCCTGCATGTAGTACACCAAACAACTTCTCGTTTGTCCTTGCTCTTATTTTGGTTTAGCTGAAACGTTAAGTTCTTCAAATCCTCCTTCAACTCTTCGATAGTTGGGTCTGTCTACTGATATTGGTTTTCTTCCATTTGCAGGGATGCCTGCAGAGCCTCTACCTACGTCTGAAACTTTTATTGTTGCAATGGGTATTTTAAGTGCAGTAATAGTGAATTGACAAATAAGTGCCTATGCTGCATATCAGTCATGAGATACTTCAACTTTCCTTTTAAACGCTTGAATCGTTGGTCAATTTCCCAAACAGATTCTCCTGGTTTCTATCGGATTTCTATCTTCTCATTCATGTATTGATCCTCTGAGCTTGACTTCTGGAACTCATTTATCAATAACTTCTTAATGTCTTTCAGTGTCCTTGTCATCCCAGGTGCATTGTTTGCGTCTAGACTCATGTACCAGTCTAGTGCACATTCTCTTAGCGTCATAGCTAACTGTACAAGTTTGATATCTTCATCAATGATCTGTTTTTCTTACCCGGTCTTTGCATGCAGGGTCTTCTGTTGCTTCTCCTTGAAATTCTGGTAACCTGATTGTGGGATCATGTCCTGCCATTCTAAACACTGAACTACTACCTCTGCGCGGTGTAGATACCTGACTAGTGCTGCCTGAACTGGCTCCTCCGGTGGTTGTTCCTTGTGTAGATGTACTTCCTGTTGTCTAAATGCTTCTGAACTTCACTTGTCTAAACGATGGTGTTCTCTTTGGTGTAGTAGTCGCACATGGGTTTATGGGTTCGACACTGACATTAATATGGATAAGATTGTTGCCTTCTTTTCCCATTCTTGGGCCTCTTGTCTTCCTCTCATATGTTGCATGCAGGATTTCCTCAATATGCTCCACAGCCCGGAGATCCTCTACCTCTTCCTCATCGCTCGCCAAACCTTCCCTCGTAGCTACAACTCTCTTCTTGGTATTCACCTTGTATTGGTAGGGTACTCCACTACGCGTCTTTCCAGCTGTCGCCATGATCTGCTTGATCTGGTAGTCATCCATCATACTCAGGTCCAAGGGTTCCTCCTTCTTTCCCTTATCCTTTCCTCCTTCCATTTCTCTTTTTTCTATTAGTGTTTCCCCCCTTCCCCCATGCACGCAGGGAAGTTTAGCTTTCTGACTCCATTGTCATTACACCTTTGTTGTATAGCAGTATCTTGATAGAATTATACAACAACCTAATGTACCTTCCTCGAGGTATGCATAGAAACTCTTGCTATGCTGCACTGTATGACTTCGTTGTGTCGACTGCAAAATCTGTTATAAAGCCTGCCACAATACTGTCAAGCCAAAAATATACTGCACGGGTGAATTTGTTGTTTACTTGCTGTAACTGCTCAATATGTACTAGGGTCCACTCTAACTGTTGGATCTAGTTCGTCGCGTGGTTATCCTTCAACCTTAGTATCCACTCCAGCAATACATGTGGAAAATCACAGAAAAAAACTTTGTGTAAATCAGTAAACACGTATTTCTCAAAATATTTGCATGGTGTTATTCTAGGGTTTCTGTTATCTTTCTGTGCAAACTCCAACTCTTTTTTCCTTAGCCAGCTTTCGATCTCTGCTTTTGTGGGATTCCACGGTCTCAACATTCCCTTCTAGTGGCTCATTGCTTTCTTCTTTTCTTTACTTTTCTCTTGCTCAACCTATCTCATCTACTCAATCCTCTCTTGTTCCTACCAATGGAAACATAACCATTTGTTGGTTACTATTCTATTCTGTCTGAGTTCGTACTAAGTGACCCAGGTTTCATGCTTGTTCGGGTTTCCAACAAAGCCTCTAACACTATCGACCATCCTAGTAAACCAGAAGGCAACACAACACACAAAATGCGTTGCACAGTCTCACCTGAGATAACTTTAATGGGTGGTTGTAATACTCATGGGTTTACAACCTAGGATTGAGTGCGAGATATGATAACTGTATATTGAACCACTATTATAGATTTTAGACACCATGTACTGTCATTCATGATTATGCAGGAAATATAACAACTCATTCATTCAGTATATAAATATTTACTTAAAATAAATAAAGACGCACATGCATTCAATCTTATAACACATGTGTTACCGTGGTTCACCCCCTCCTAGGGTACGTCCACAAATATTTGGCTCTCAACTCTTTTATTATAGTCATTGTGGCACTACAATGCCACGCGCTTACAACTCTTCCCAGTTGGGTAAGATCTATATGAGGTGGACTAGATCACACCAGGCTCCTCAGCCTACGATCTAACCCTCAATATCTTCCCTCCTTCATCCTCTCTAGCTCAACAACTTACCCAAAATAGGTCATACATCAATACATTACATATCATAACACTCATAGATAACTAGCTAAACTCGATAATACTTCAGACAACCCCCCTATGATACCTCAATATCTATATTTATATGTTTCTGGCTCTTCAACCATTACAATACGCTGCAAAAACCCTAACCCTAACGTCGTTAGGTCTTCCCTGCATGCACACGTGCTGCTCTTTCTTCCAGCTAGCGCTTTCCTTGTGCGTTCCTTCTTTCCCAAAAATCATCTTTCTTTCCGCTTTGGCCTGCTTCCAACAATTGGTGTTGACATCAATGTTGGTAGTTCCATCAATGCCAAAGGGGGAGATTGTTGCATTATGTTGTCATTGATGTCAAATGATTGATGTCAAAGAGTTCATGTCTTGTCATAGTATCATTGATGTATTGATTGATGGCCTATTTTGTCATAGATGGAATTGATGTCAAATATGTCAAGTGGTGTCATAGTGATGTATTGTCATGGATTGATGTATAGACAAGATGATGTAAAGGTTGGTCATTGTTGTCTTGTCATGGTTGATAGGAATAACCGAATCGATAAACTCCAAAGTGGTCCCCTTATGGTGAAAGCCCTCACGAGAAGATGCTCTTGGATAAAGTTCTCAAAGTGATCCCCTTATGGTGAAATCCCTCATAGGAATATGCTTTGTGAATTCCAAATGGTAAGGTAGCCCAACAGTGTGGTTAGGGAACCCAAGTTTGATTAAGGAATAATGTAATGAATATCAATGAATTTGCAGGAGAAACTATTCCATATGGATAGTATATGTCATGTCGTTTTCGATGATATATTGAATGTCACATAACTCCTCACAGTTAGAGAGTTATGGCCCTGTGAAGTTGGAGAACCCTCATGATTTATCTAGAAGCCTCTAGAAGGTCAAATAAGTCAAATTATTCTAGAAGCTCCTAGAAGAAGTTGACCAGTCAAAGTGGTTAGTCATGGGTTAAATGGTTGCAACAAGAAAACAATTAAAAATAAATTAATTGCAACTAGAATTGGAGAGTTTACTATTTGTGGATAAAGTGGTTAAGTGGACAAAGTGGCTAAGTGGACAAAGTTGGTTAAGTGGACAAAGTGGTTAAGTGAATACTTCTAGAGGAAGCTACTTGGAGATTATAAATAAAAGAGCAAGGGTCTCCCATTAGTATCCATTGAGCATATTGAATATCTACAAGTGAATGAGGTAACCAAAGGAGATCTAGGGAGAATTTCAAAGGGAAGGTGAAGTAAATAAGGCCGAAATTCAAGGGAGGATAAAGTTTTTTTATGATGCTCTCTAAGGTATGTTATTTACAGGTCATCTCACCATTTTCGCAATAACTATTTTTCTATAACTATTCAGACCATGAAATATGGAGGCTATTGAGAAAACATATCTAAGTAGCTATAATACAAATTTCATCTTTTGGGTCATTGTAGTTTGGGAGTTACACTTCATGGAAAATAGGGTTTGTGGTTAGTCCTGAAACTAGTCTAAAACAGGTGTTTTGGGTAAAAACGTCATAAATTCTTCATAACACATCAAAATTCAGTAAGACCAAATTTATTGGTTATAGTAAAGTCTGCATTATGTTGTGTACTATTTTCAGATCCATACAACAAATATTCTGTGTGAGGCATGCTCTACAAGTTCTCTCTCTAGAATAAGCCAAAATTCAACAAGGTATGCCATTTTTTCTATAACTCCTTTTCTGGGAGGTTCCAAATAGTGAAACCTAGAGGAATTGCATACAAGACACTGAGAAACATTTTGTACCATTTTCAGACCTTAATTCATTACAGGTACAAAGTTATGATTGTTGCAAGTTAGGGTTATTGACTAATCCAAAATTAGTCATGTGAGACTAAAGTAAAGTTTGATGAAAATGCTAGTCTCTTGTTGTTAAAGTTAAGGAAGGTTTGCAGGTCTGTGATCATATACACCAGGTATGTTACAGAGTTATAGATCATATTTGGATGATGAGATTGATGAGACAGGTTGAGGTGACAGGTTGTTGTGACAAGTTTTGCATAGTTGATGCACTTGTGTTGGTATAGTTTGACAGATTGCTTTATGTCTATAAGATGGGTCTTGAACTTGAGGGTTGGATTCCTCACATCTCGGTTAGTGCTGAGATACACAACTCGGGTGTTTCATTAAGAGTTGGTGCTCTCTTGGAGTTGGTGCTCTATTTTAGTTGGTGCTGATAAAACCCAAGGATTGTAGTCTGTAATACAAAAGAAACTTATACAGATATATGGTGTTCCTTGTGTTCTTTATTGTGATGGTGCATAGCTATTTATTGTTAATGTATGTAATTGAGATATATTTACATGCAAAGAACTAAGTATGAATGTAAGTAAAATAAGTAATGATGTTGTGAATGGTGATTGCTAACTAAAGTTTTGTGAGAAGTGTAAAAATAGCTCTCAGACTGATTCACCTCCCCCTCTCAGTGAAATATGTGTGTCCAACAGAAGGACTAGGTGGATTTCTTATCCAGGAAGGGCAAGTGATCAGTTATGAATCAAAAAAGCTAAATGAGTATGAGAAAAGGTATGTTACCAATGATCTAGAGCTCACAACAATTTTGCACACATTGAAGACGTCGAGGCATTACTTGCTCAGAAGGAGGTTTGTCTTGATGACAAACCATTGTGGTTTAAAGTATTTGTTTGACCAACCAAGGATGAACACTAGACATACCATATGGATGGTGTTGATTAGCGAGTTTGTTTTCGATATCAGACACATCAAAAGAAAGGAGAACATAGTGGCAGATACACTCAGTTGGAGCACCTATTGTTAGAGCCTATAATGTGTTCCATGTGTCTTTACTAAATAATTATGTTCATTATTCTAATTATGTTATTGATTGGAATGTAATACAGGTGGAACTAGAGGGATAATTCCATCCTGAACCTCAATGCATCCTAGACAGGAAAGAAGCATTGCTATGGAATCCATAAATGAACAAATACGAAAATGCCTGCCTTCTGTAAATGTGCATATACATAAGCACTTCTGTAAATGCATGCACATATACGGAAGTCGACTTTTGTATACGCACATTTACAGAATCCTCCTTCATATGCATATATGGAAGCCAATTTTTGTATATGCACGCTTCTGTATATGTGTATATACGAAAGCCATCTTTCGTAAATGTGCCATATCTGCACACATATGAAAGACAGCTTCCATATATGTGCACTTCCTAAAATTCACATTTTAATAAACTAGCTTATAACTTCCTTATATTCACATACATGGAACTATCCCACTCTAGATTAGAGATTTTTGAAGAAATTACTAACAAAGAATTGTTTTTGGCCTTTGTAATCTCCTCATGTGGATGGAGAACTAGCTGAAATTCTCTATTATCTCGACCTCCTTTAATTTCCTTAACCTTAAAACCAACAATATCATAAACCAAAGAGAAATTTAGAAAAAGAAGAAAGAACCAAAGAATGGGATTCTCAGGCTAGAGTTTAGAGAAGATAGGAGGTGGCGCAGGAAACCCCAATCCAACCAGAGTTACCCCATCCATAATGCTCCTAAAATTTTCAATTGGAAACTGCTTATCACTCCAGAATTCCTAAAAACCTTAGACCCGAAACTCTCTTATAGAATTATTGAAGAGAAAATACCAATGATTCAGATCTTGGCTAATCATTTCTCTACATTTGAATGAGAAGGAGGTTCCCATCATTGGAAGGGAGCAATTTCCTTTGAAATATGAGATAATAGAGGGGAGAATATTGGATTTAGAGGAAAAATCCTATAAGAGAATATTATTGTGAACTAGAAAAATATCAAGCCTAGTAACAATATGACATGGGCTAGATCTGGGAAATATACATGGTCAAATAAAAGATCTAGCCTTGGTCAAATAAAAGATCTATCCCTAGGCATGTGAGCATAGTAGTATCACTACCAAAGAAATATATGTACCTACAAATAATGCTAGGGGTTTTCCTGAAGTAGTGGTGAAGGAGACACTAGATCTTTGGGATGGAATGGAAACAAGTGAAGGATGGAAGAGAGATGAGAGAAAGAGACAATTCGGTGAAGATATAATGAAGATGGGAAGAGGTTCTAAACTAGAGAATATCTAGTGAAGAGGGTCATTGGGTGGTTGAATGAAAAAGGGAGGAGGCATCAAGGAAATATTGGTATCTAACCACTCATCACACTTAAAATGCACTAGAGAGGGACTAACATATATGTCTTGCAAGGTCATGTATACATAACCAATGAAATAGGGTAGAGTCTCAATAGAATTAGGAGGTACATCACCCCGAGATTGAGTTGGGGGAAGCAATCCAAATGTTATTGATTCAGACTTAGGTTCAGGTTGAGGAGGTATAGTGTCTAGTTGGGATGAAACAATTTGTCTTAGAGAGGTGCCATGGTGATATTTAGAAACTTGGATCGAGGTGGTGGATCATGAGCCTTGTCATAAACATGAAGAACCTTTTTATTTATTAAGGACATGACATTAAGTTGTAGTGCAAGAGTATTATGTTATGATACTTGCATCGCTTGTGTAAGCTAGGGGAAGGATAATCATCTAAGTTAATGTGATATGTTGCATAAGAATTTGTTTAATGGGATCTGGACTCATGTATCTTACGTCGTTTTAATGGAGGAATATAAGGATGAACATGAGGAGAGGCTTAAGTTGGCTTGGCATGGGTTACCTATTGAATATAGTTTTCATTCCTTAAAGAGACTCTATATTTTGCAAAATCTCTAAGGATTAATTCTTTCAATTGTCAAATGTGAGGCATGATATTTTCACATTGCCTAAATGGGGTGATAGGTTGGATGCTTACTTATCTAGGGGGAGAAGGAAGATTCATATGATAATCTTAGCTTGGACCAACATTTTGTGTCATGTTAGGAAGAAGTGGTGAAAATCCCCCATGGTTAACTTTGTTCATGTAAAAAAGGGAAGGAATGTTCCCTATGTTCTAATGTTGGGTAGGAATGGTTCTATGAGTACTTGGATAACCACTAGGGAGCATATTTAGAATGTTCATCTAAGTAAGATGAGGTAGGTTTGACATGTTTTGTGGATAGAGTTGGTTAGCACCAAGAAGCACGAATTTATGGAAATGAGAGGTAGAAGATGAGGGAGAGGGATCAATAGGCTAAATTAAAAGAGAAGAGAGAGGAGAGGGCCTTCACTTTAGGGAGGGAAGGGTTGAAGGAAACTCCCTTGGGAAGTCACCAAAATGATGTAAATGAGCAAATATACTAGTGAAGACAAAAAAGAAAGGATAAAAGGAGGAATCCCCATGCTTGAAAAAGGGTAGGGTTGATGAGAACTCTCTAGTGGAGTCACCAAAATGTAATGTTATAGTTAGAGTGAGGCACCCTGCTACTAGAAGGAGGAAGGAGGGAGTGAAGTTGCCACTTATTTTTTGGGTGAAATTGAGGAATTCTAGGAGGGAAATATTGAAAGAATGTTCACTACGTTAATTAGGGTTTAGGGTTGATTATTTTATCTAAGGATGTATATGAATTAAGGTAATTTAATTATCATTCAAAAACAAATAGGAAATACCAACAAATTAGCAAAGGACAATGAATTGAATAGGTTTTATTGACTCCCTTGGTGAGCTAATTAACCTAATTATTGAATTTCAAAGAGAGGAGAAAATGAAGGAATAGCCCCAATTTTTTTTTTTGTAGGTATTGAAGCTACTTGGGTCAAAGATGAGGCATGTGATAGACCTCCAAGAGATAAATACTCCACATGAACACACCTACACATGTTTATACACCTTCCTAAAAAAAAACTTGTTCCTAATCTTGAATATAATGCAATAAAGCACACTAGATCTACCATGGAAAGCAATAAAATAATGACATGTTTGATGGTGACCCAATGTGACCTTAGAAATTTGGTGCATTCCTTAACATAGATCTATTGGAACCTCCCATGGGATGGAAGTGATGAATCACCCAAGGTGTGTAAGGGGAAAACATCAATGGAGATGCCCTAGGATAAGACAATGAATCTTCAGGGAAGAAACCAAACCTAAAACAAGAGATACCTATAGAGCTGTTGGATATGGGAGGTTCAAGTAGTCAAAGATTGTGGAGGCTGAGTGGAGGAGCTAGATTAACATTTTATGGTAATCCAAAAGTGTTCCTGCAAGATAACAAGAGAAGAATGCCAAAATTGAAGAGACATCTAAGAGACCTTAAAAATATGAGAGGAGTTGTATAAATAAATTAGGGAACAACATCAAGGTATACATGCATGTTATCTTAGCCATTGGTAAAAGTATTTTGTCTATTGGAAGTGCACTATAGTTGATTTTGAATCATAGGTTCAATCCCAAATAATGTTGGAATTTTCTTCTAAAAGTACACCATATTCCACAAGTTGTGTCTTATAGACATAGTATGGCTTAAGGAAGTTATAGTGCACTTGGCACCAATAAATCAAGGGACAAGTAAGGTTTGACTAAGTGGACCCTCTATTAAGTGTG
>JZKD02S1451573.1:580654-603525 GCA_000966675.3 Picea glauca
AGAGAGAGAACATTAGATGCATATAGAGTACAGGCATAAATGATGACTAGGCAAGTTACACCATAGTTTAATCAAGTTCTAGCTCCATACAACATTGCACAGCAACAGTATAATACTACGCAACAACAATATAATAACGCACAACCATAGTACAACACAACACAGCCTTAGTACAATATCGCGCAGTACAATTAGGTGCCTCAGTATAATGCGTCGAGAGGAGATCAAGCATGCTACAGAGGTGGAGGACGAGCCAGCGGAGGTTTTGGATGAGGTAGAGGACCAGTGGTATGTCACAATTGCCAACAACCAGGACATTATGCAATGAAATGTCCACTTCCACTAGCAACGTGCATGTACTATCGCACATCGAACCATGATACAAAGGAATGTTCGACACTACTAGTAAAGATTCAGGAAAAAAGGAATCATAACAACCAGAATGTTCAATGGATTTCAGCCGAATCAAGGGACGAAGGATAGAACATCAACATCGTTACTCGTGGAGGAGCTAAAATAGGAAACGACGCAGTCCGACAAGAGCCAGTACAAAATCAGTGGGTGAAGAAGAATGTCGAACCAAGGAAGTAGTTCGACACGCAGAAGGAGAAGGAGATATTTAAGCAAGTAAGAAAATAATTTCAGAAGGAAGACAAGGCATCCACTTCAACCGCACAACAAAGCAAGGAAGCACTGGAGTACGAGATGCCTCCAGTATTGGATCATACCAACGAAATGCAACCCATAGGACAAGTAAGTAAAATCAAAGGCTTTTTGTGATCATGTGTAAAAGTATTGAATGATCCATCATCTATCAAAATATTGAAAAACATACTAGAAAAATGTAGCATAGAGACCGAAGGCAAACTAGAACAAAGGACAGTCAATCACCTACATACAAGGAGAAGAACAAGTAGGGAGTTTAAACTGAATACCAACATCGGAGATTTCAACATGGGAGATATCATACTAGATTTAGGATCTGAAGTTAATGTATTACCAAAAAAGACATGGCAACGCATGGGAGAGCCCACATTAGGATATTCACATGTTCAAATGAAACTAGCAAACCAACAGAGAGTCCTACCAATTGGTACACTAAAAGGAGTGACAGTAGACCTAGATGGAGTGTGCACTAAAGCCGATTTTGAAGTCATTGAAATATTGGACGGCACAACACCATATCTAGCATTACTTGGTTTGGATTGGGCGTTTGATAACCAAGCCATAATCAACTTAAAAACAAGCAAAATGACATTTGAGTTAGGGGAATACAGGGTCATCGCACCATTACATCCATTAGAAGGGGAGAGATTTGTAGAACCTACTTGCTTAGACTTAGAGAAAATAATCCAATTGTATAGAACAACTGCGCGTGATGAGGATTACGTAAACCCAACTACAGATAGGATACTCAATTGGAGAAGCATTACTTCATGTGCAACATAATCAAACACTGGTTTAGAGAACTGGAAACAATGATTACACAAAGTTTCCACAAGAAGATGTGCACGAATAAACGATCTGGAAGTATTCTTGGCACAATATGAAGACGAAGTTTTAGAGAATCAGAGAATGTTATCACTTGATATAGCACTCAAGGCCACACCTGCAAGATGGTGGGGCACACACAAAGAGATGATCATAGATTGGTACCAATGTAAGCGGTTACTGTGCATAAGGTTCGACGTAGAACAAAAAGACAACAAGAAGCAACAGAAGTATGATGGACAAGGGGCACCAGCGGAACACTTGGAGGAGTGCAGAATGTTGTGGAAAATGAGACCCCCAGAGGAATGGCCTCATCATTTTATACACACCCTGGAGGGCACACCAGCAAACTGGTATACAGACCAGGAATTGCGCAAAGGAACTGCGACCTGGACAACATTGCAACCGAATTTTACAGTCACTTTCTCATTCGAGCATGAAAACCCCAACATAGATGTCGCTCTTAAATAGATAAGAGGAGTGATGTTCATAAAAGAATCAAAAGTAGAACTTATCATAGAAGAACAACAGCCGAACAAACAGACAAACAAAGAACTGTTGTCATGTTACCATGTGCACGAGGAAGCACCAGATGAAGACGATCCACGTGATATTCATATTGAATAAGCAGAAGGAGAAAGAGAAGTGGAAGATCCACCCATAGAATCAGAATTCATTTCTGCACCGATCAAAGTAAAGAAAGTCAATATTGGGACAGTTGAGCATCCCAAAATGGCCAGCGTCAGAGACTACTGGAATGAGAAAACAGTGGAAAGTATAACAAAGTTATTGCACGAGTACAGCGACCTATTTCCTACAACATTTATAGAGATGAAGGGTATAGTCGGAGAGATAGGAGAAATGAATATACCACTCAGACCTGAACCAAGACCGATCATACAGCAACCACATAGATTGAACCCAGTATATAAGAAGAAATTCAAAGCTGAGATCGACAAGATGCTCGAAGCCGGAATCATAGAACCGGTCGAAGAATCAGAATGGATAAGCTCGATGGTAGTTCAGGACAAAAAACAAGGGATAAGGATATGCATCGACCTGAGGAAGTTGAACGATGCATGCCTACATGACCCATTCGCTACACCTTTCACGGTTGAAGTGTTAGAGAACGTAGGAGGACATGAAGCTTACACATTCACTGATGGATTCTCAGGATACCATCAAATCAAGGTAGCCCATGAAGTTAGATACAAGACCACGTTTGCGACAGAATGGGGATCCTACCAGTACACAGTCATGTCATTTGTACTGAAGAATGCACCAGCAATATTCTCCAGAGTAGTCATCACCACGTTTAAGGAATTCATCCACCATTTTCTAGAGGTATACCCGGACGATTGGACAATATACAATTTGTTGAAAGACCATGTCGAAGTCTTACGGATAATGCTCGAAAGATGTAGGCAGTGCCAGATATCATTAAACATAAAAAAATGCATATTCGAAACACCGTTTGGGATACTATTGGGTCATATAGTATGCAAACAAGGTTTACTAGTAGATCCTGCAAATATTGCAGTAATTGTTAACTTTCCACCACCTAAAACAGTATGTCATCTAAGAGCGGCATTGGGACACACAGGATATTATAGAAAGTTCATCAAAGGATACACGCAGATTACCGCGCCATTGGAAAAACTATTAAGAAAAGATATAAAGTTTCAGTGGAACGACGAGTGTCAACACAGTCTGGATACCCTGAAGGAAAAGATGGTCACCGTGCCAATATTAGTATCAACAGACTGGGAGAAGACATTCCACATCCATGTAGATGGATCATCCATAGCACTTGGAGCTATCTTGGTGTAGCCAGGAGAGGGGGATTTGGATCACCCCATAACCTTTGCAAGCAAAAAACTATCAGAATCAAAACAGAAATACAACACCATTGAGAGAGAAGGCCTAGCCATGGTCTACACACTGCAGAAGGTCAGACACTACTTATTGGGAAAACACTTTAAGATGTTCACAGATCACTCAACCCTGAAATACCTAGTCAACAAGCCAGTGTTGGGGGGGAGAATCTATTGATGGCTACTGTTATTTGACTTTGAAGTAATAGTCAAGCCAGGAAAATTGAATGCATGACCTGACCACCTATCAAGAGTCACAAATGGAGAAGAACTTATGAATTTAGAAGACAAATTCTCGGATGCACAACTATTCTCAGTCCAGATTGTTGATGAATACTTTGTAGATATTATTCAATACTTGAGCACATGTACCGCACCACAGGAATACAACATCGCATAGAAGAAAAACCTGGTAGTCTGCGTTGTTGTTGGCCCTTGGTTATGGAAGGAAGAGAAGATAGAGGAAGAAAAGGTCAAACACGAACTGCACGGGAGACATTGTAACTGCCACTGACTCAAAGTAAGAAAAAAAGCAGAAAAGTCGGAGCGAAGTACGGAAAAGCAAGTCGTTGGATGAGGAGATCAGGGATGATAGATCAGCAAGGAAGAAGGACCATTGACAACTTAGCAAGCAGAGAAATCCATCATTGGATGCTCTGGAGCACCGCGCAACGAGGAAGGAAAAACACGCTGGTGAAGCCCGAAAAAAGTGGGTCAAGTTGATCTAGGGTTTTAGACACCTAGGGTTTTGGTATCTAGGGTTTTGACACCTAGGTTTTGGCCTAAGGTTGTCGATGAGGTATTGTAATGTATAAATAAAGGTTAGGAGGACCTGGGTCGGGTTGGTACGATATTGTTGTTGATCTAGATCTATTGTTGTGTGAGAGATTGTTGTATTGTGAGAGAGAGAAGTGTTGAGAGAGCCTTCTGGTATTGTAAGATCTTCAGTTGTGTGTGAAGGTCAAGTCCTACAGCTGGGTGTGTAGGAAGGGGAGAGAAAGAGAGAGAAGAATAAATATCTACTAGATGAGAGCGCAAACAAGAACTGTAATATTTATCTTAAATATATCATAAGCATAGTTATGTGGACGTAGCCCTAGAGAGAGGGTGAACCATGTAAATTTTGTGTTATGTGTGTGATTGATGCTCAGATCTCTGTCATTGTTGTGTTGTGTGTGTGATTGATGCTTGGATCTCTGTCTTTGTTGTGTTGTTAATTGCATTATTGTGTTAGATCTGATTTAGAGTTGTGCAGAGTAGATCTAGCTGACAAGAGATATATGAATGTTGTGATTGTTGTATACAAGATCCACTTGATATTCACCTGGTTGTAGACATCTCTGTCCTACAAACCCCTCATAGCTGCTTCGGGTGAGACTGCATCTTCTTCGCAGGTGCTGTCATAAGGGCCAGTACCTAGGGCTTTGTTGGTGCACTTTTGGAGTGAACCCTGGGTCTGCCCCTGTGCCAACAAATGGTTCCATTGCTGGGACAGGAATCTGTGTAAGGGAATGTCAAGGTGGCTCTCATCGAATACAGAGATTCAAAAGTGGATAGAGGATCAAGAGAGGGACTTCATTGAAGCCCAGAACAAGAACCCTAAACTGAGTACTGAAGATTGGTTGTAGAGACACATCTTCACCGATATTTATGAGATCTTCTTTGGAGGAATCCATCAAGAGTTATACGAGTGGTTGGCTAGGTTAGCCGATACCCAGATCGAGATCATATCTAGACCTCTTGTGGTTTGGGCACCAACATTAATCCAAAAGGTCAAGAGAGTTGACAATGTTGTATCCAGAGTTGTAGATAACTGGTTTGATAGTACCATTGACGGGTATATCACCGAATTTGTTGTTAACAGAAGAGAATCATATAGCCAGGCCGAGAGATACTTCTTCAAAGGACCCAGAGGAAAATTTTTACAATTTCTGAAGCTAAGAATCAAGATGTTGTTGCATGAAAAGAACGTCTTGAAAATACAGTAGATTGGTTGGATCCGAAAAGGCTAATGTTCAAGAATTCAGACAGCAACAGCGACACAGAAACTGGACATACATGTAGTGGGAAAGTATTTCGAGGGATTCACCTTGAGAACCTGTTCAAGAAAAACTACGGAGATGAGGGGTTCTACAGTGGAGAAGAGGCGGATCTGAAAAATGAAGAACATTCAAAACCCACCAGAGCAGAGGAAGAGGAAGCTGAAGAACTTCGCCAAAGCGAGCCAGAAACCTCAAGAATTGCACAAATTAATGAAGTAAGTAACATTAACCCTCTTGTTGTTTCAATAGCACCAAGCAGCCAGAATAGCCAAAACCACCAGAATATTGTTACTAGCAATTTATCCTATACTCAAACAGGAAGCCTAGGGAACTCTATGGTAGATGAGATGAGTCTCCCTATCTTCAAGGGAGATGGATCGGAGGATCTTGATCAACATTGGTTCCTATGTTAGGCCGTGTGGAATATTAAAAGTACCACCGAGGAAGCCATCAAGAGAACCCAGTTCAGTACTACGCTAAGGGACCGCGCGCTGAGCTGGTACATGAAACTTGTCCAAGGACTGGTGCAGCCTAAGCCCCTGAACGAGATCAAGAATGCATTGATTGCAGAGTTTAAAAAACCTAAGTCAGAGTCACAATGTATTATAGAGCTAAAAGAGATCAAACAAAAGGTAGCAGAACTTGTGTGGGAGTTCGATCAGAGAGTCAATACCCTAACAGGTCGATTAACTTTTCAGATCCCCAATGAACAGAACAAAGAATGGTTCATCACAGCATTTTTACCACATATCAGATTCCCTCTGATGTAGTAGAAGATTGCATCACAGGCAGAAGCTTTGGAGATCTCCATGAAGCTTGAATCAACACCTATGGGAGAATCCAACTCAGGCATGAGCCAGATCTTGAGTCAGCTGACTAGTTTGTCTCTACAGGTCGAGGATATGAAGAAGGACAAGGAGAAGGACAAAAGCGAAGATATCTGGTGTGTAAGATGCAGATATGAAGGTCATGATAAGGAACATTGTCCCTTATTTCATGAGTATTTGACCTCAGGAGCGTCGAGCCCCTTGAACCAAGTTAACCTGCCCTAGTGTGATGTATGCAAAAATAAGCATTGCCCAGGTGAGTGCTATTACATGTAGAAGTATGTTCAGACACCCATAAACCTGTATTGTACATTCTGTAAATCAGTGGGGCGTGATGATCGAGATTGTAGAGCTTATGATATCATACATGAAAGGTCGAGGGACATATACAAGATTCAAGGCGAAGTACAGTAAGAAGGAAACACTCCACAGTACAACTCTCCAAGGAGAGGAAACTTCAATCCTCGCAGTGGATACAGAGGACGAGGAGGAGGAGGAGGTATGGGTCTAGGCCGAGGACAAATAATATGTAATAACTACGCGCTGCCAGGACATTTAGCGAGGGACTGCCAGAACCCTTGCACAACCTACAGTTATTGCAATTCCTTCGAGCATGTCATCGAGGACTGCCCTATGTTGTTGGCTAAGCTTCAAGAAAGACGAGGACCTTAGTAAAACCCACAAATACAATTAATCCAAGCGGAACCTCATGAAATTGATCCTAGAGTTGTTGTTATTACAAGAGGAGGTGCTGCTACGGGACAAGATAGAGTGACCAAAGAGAAGATTGCAGAAGACTCAGGAGTCAGAAAAGCTGCAGAAAAGACCCAGATTTTTTATGTAAAGAAAGAAAGGCAAATCTTTGAAGAGGCAAGGCAAGAATTCAAAGCAGATCAAGGGTCCTCTTCAAAAACACAACCAGAAATAAGAGAATGTGAAATGCCTCACGCATTTGATCAGTCTACTTCGCCCAGAGGAGGAAAAGAGGTAAGTAAACTTGTTAGTTTCTTATATATGTTTATAGAACTGCTTAAAGATGGGAAAACTATACAAGAACTGCAAAATCTGGTTAAACAGTATGAGCTTGGAAAGATAGACCCCTTACTCAATAGGGAAGTAGACAAAATTGGTAAGAAGAGAAGGACAAATAAAGAATTACACTTGAATGCTTAGATAGGAGAGTATGAGATAGACTATGTGGTCCTCGACTTAGGGTCGGAGGTCAATGTCCTGACGAAGCAAACTTGGGCACTAATGGGAAAACCGAAGTTGATCTATTCCCCTATCAGGCTTCGCATGGCTAGTCAATAAGCTGTCAGCCCATTTGGATGATTAGAGCATGTCCCAGTGGACATTGACGGAGTAAGAACCTTTGCAAATTTTGAGGTAATTGAAATTGTTGATGATAGTTTCCCTTACCCTACATTACTAGGAATTGATTGGGCCTTCGACAATTCTACTGTTGTTGATCTAAAAAAAAGACTCATGACATTTGAGAGAGTTGGCCTTAGGGCCATTGTACCCTTAGATCCAGATGAGGGTCCACGATATACAGAACCTATCAGAGAAGAAGACCATGCATATGAACTGGAAAACATCTACAAATTAACAGCCAGACAATAGGATTATATCAACCCTACTGTCGATGAAAATCTGAGTTGGCGAAGTGACAACACATGTTCATCAGACTCAGAAGAAGCACTGGAGAACTGGCAGAACCAAATGTACGAAGTATCTACAAGAAGATGTGCTAGACTAACTAGAGAAGTTCGCTGGATCGGCACAACAGTGAGTAACTTACCCACATTTGATGGGTTGAACCCCTTAGAAAACTTCTTATCAAAGTTTGAGACAAGTGTACCAACACAATAGAGGTTGTTGGCAATGGATGAGGCCATGAAATCCACACTATCAAGATAGTGGGGAACGCACAAAGGGAACATCACGGACTGGACACAATGTCAAACTTTGATGACAGCGCGGTTCTCAACACAAGCAGGAAACTGCGAAGTAAGGTACAGAAGTCAAAGTTGCCCAAAGGACCATGTACGAATCTACGAAGAGGCCTGGAGTGACATTCCTCGAGAACAATGGGTGCACAGATTCATTAACATGCTGTACACGATCCCTATCAACTGGTACCTTCAAGCGGAGCTGCGCCTTGTCACTTCAAATTGGGAAGGTATGATCCAGAATTTTGTAACCACCTTTTTGTTTGAAAGTGAATTTCCTTCAATAGATCAGGCACTACAGATTGTGAAGTGGAAAGTATTTAAGGAGGCAACTAGCCTCCCTTTGGAGCAAGAAGAGGATGAATGGACCGCGCCATTCCAGAAATTCCAAGGATGTTACAACATTAATGCCGATGAAGACGATGATCCAAGGAAGGTAAACATCGCTGAGACAGAAGGCCATAGAAATGTGAAAGGACCAGAAGTTGAGCTGCCATTCATAGGACAACCTATCAAAATAAAGAAAGTCAATATTGGAACAGAGGAGACACCGAAGCTTGCCAATGTCGGAGACTATTGGGACGCTGCTACCATTAACAAGATTACAGAGTTATTGCACGAATATCAGGACTTGTTCCCGACCAAGTTTATTGATATGAAGGGAATCAAAGGAACCATGGGAGAGATGAGAATACCTTTAAAACCAAATGCTAAACCAGTTAAACAAAGACCCTACAGATTGAGCCTGAAATATAAGGAAAAAGTGAAGATTGAGCTCGACAAAATGTTAGAAGCGGGGATTATTGAACCTGTCGAAGAGTCAGAGTGGATTATCCCTATAGTGGTGCAAGACAAGAAGACAGGCAAGACCAGGATCTGCATAGATCTCAGGAATCTGAATTATGCTTGTCTGCATGATCCTTTCCCTACACCTTTCACAGATGAAGTATTGGATAATGTGGGAGGCCAAGAGGTATATTCTTTTATAGATGGATTTTCAGGATACCATCAGATATGCATTGCCAAGGAGGACTGTCATAAGACTACATTTGCCACAGAGTGGGGATCCTACCAATATACAGTAATGCCATTTGGATTGAAGAATGCCCCATCCATATTTTCCAGGGTGGTGGTCGAAGCGTTCAAAGAATTTTTGCATAAATTTTTAGAAGCATACTTTGATGATTGGACTGTTTTTAGTTTGCTGAAAAATCAAATTGAATGTCTAAGGCTAATGTTGGACAAATGCAGACAGTGTCAAGTTGCTTTGAATCTGAAGAAATGCATCTTTTTCTCACCATTTGGAGTACTATTAGGTCATATTGTATGCAAGCAGGGATTGTTGGTTGACGCATCTAAAATTGCAATTATAGTTGATTTACCACCTCCTACTTCATCCAAACAACTACGCACTACACTAGGCCATACTGGATATTACAGGAAATTTATCAAAGGATATTCTCAAATTACAGCTCCAATGGAGAAGTTTTTGAAGAAGGACTGTCAGTATGAGTGGACAGACGAATGTCAGTAGATCTTCAACACACTGAAACAGAAGATGGTCACAGAGCCCATTCTGGTTTTCCCAGATTGGAGCAAATAATTCTATGTGCATGTCGATGCATCTTCTATTACATTAGGAGCAGTACTGTCACAACCTAGAGAAAGCGACATTGATCATCCACTAGCATTCGCCGGCAAGAAATTATCCACAGTTGAAGTTAATTACAACACTACAGAGAGAGAAGGACTAGCTATGGTGTATACACTGCAAAAATTTCGCCACTACTTGTTGGAAGGACACTTTAAAATGTTTACTGATCACTCCACATTGAAGTACCTAGTCAACAAGCTAGTGTTGGGGTGGTGAATATGCAGATGGCTTCTGTTGTTCCAAGAATATGATTTCGAGATCATAGTTAAGCCAGGAAGAATGAACAAGGGACTCGACCACCTGTCGAGGTTGGAACATGGCAAAAAACCTACCATTCTGGAGGATACATTACCGGATGCACACCTGCTCACCATTAGAAATATTGATGACCACTTCGTAGACATAGTCCAGTTCCTGTCAACAAGAATGGCTCCAACTAAGTACACAATTCCTCAGAAGAAACAACTAGTGGTGCGAGTTGTAGACTTCTCACTTATAGTTGGACAGCTGTACAAAATGGGACCTGATGAGATACTCAGAAGATCTATGATGGAGGTAGAGCGCCCGCTGATCCTCGCAGAAGATCATGAAGGCATCACAGGAGGACATTACACAGGGAAAGCAACTATGCAGAAGGTTATGCGAGTTGGCCTTTGGTGGCCTACATTACACAGAGATGCTAAAGAGTATGCCAGAACATGTGATGTATGCCATTGAGTTGGAAAACCATCCTGAAGAGATGAAATTCCATTAGCACCACAGATGACCCTACAAGCATTTGAGAAGTAGGCCATTGACTTCATGGGGCCTATAAACCCACCAGGAAAGTGCACAGGATCAAGGTACATTATTACTGCAACAGAATACTTAACCAGATGGGCTGAAGCCAGAGCAGTCAAGGATTGTAGTGCAACTACAGCTGCACATTTTATATTTGATGACATAATAACCAGGTTTGGATGCCCCAAGATCCTTATGAGTGATCAGGGCACACACTTCATCAATAAGACAGTTGAAGCCCTGACTGAAGAATTTGCAGTTCACCATCAGAAGAGTACACCTTACCATCCACAAGAAAACGGAATGTTTGAAGCATTCAACAAGATCTTGGAGACAGCATTGACACAGATTTACAGTGTGAACAGGGATGATTGGGATTTAAGAGTACCAGCAGTACTCTGGGCTTATAGAACCACTTGCAAGAAATTAACAACGCAGACCCCCTTCAAGTTGGTTTATGGTCTGGAAGATGTTGTCCCGATGGAGTACTTGGTACCAAGCTTAAGAATTGTTGCATTTACAGACATGGATGATACCGACGATGTTCATAAGAGGTTGGCACAGTTGGTTGAACTAGAAGAAGATAGATTCATTGCAGGATTCCATCAGCAAGTTCAGAAGGAACAAGAAAGGCCTACCATGACAGGCACATCAAGAAGAAGATATTCAAGCAAGGTGATTTAGTACTGGTGTATGACAGTAAGTTTATCAAACACCTTGGGAAGTTCAGAATACATTGGCTCGAACCATATGAGATTGCCTATGTTATAGAAGGAGGAGTTGCGCAGCTGAAGACATTGAAGGGAGACTGGAAGGAAGGATTGGTGAATGGGAGTTGGCTGAAGTTGTATTATGACAACCAGTTGCCTCGCATCTCTCAATAAAAGCAAGGGGAAAAGGGTCCAGGTACCAGGTGCAGTTGAAACTGGGTACCAGAAACAAAAAAGACAGTCTACACAAGGATGAGAAGGAGGCATAAAGAAGAAAGCAAAGGTTGCCCTACGCAGTCCAAAGTCAAAGTGAAATGAAAGAATCAGATCTGAAGTGCCTCGGGATGAGTCACAGGTGAGTGTTGGGGGCCTGTTGGCCCTTGGTTATGGAAGGAAGCGAAGATAGAGGAATAAAAGGTCAAACGTGAACTGTGCGGGAGACACAGTAACTGTCACTGAGTCGAAGTAAGCAAAAGAGAAGAAAAACCGGAGTGGAGTACGGAAAAGCAATCCATTGGATGAGGAGATTAGGGATGACAGATCAACAAGGAAGAAGGACCATGGACAACTCAACAAGCAAAGAAATCCATCATTGGATGTTTTGGAGCACCATGTGACGAGGAAGGAAAAACAAGTTGGCGAAGCCCATAAAAAGTGGGTCAAGTTGATCTAGGGTTTTAGACACCTAGGGTTTTGGTATCTAGGGTTTTGACACCTAGGTTTTGGCCTAAGGCTGTCAGTGAGGTATTGTAATGTATAAATAAAGGTCAAGAGGACCTAGATCGGGTTGGTACGATATTGTTGTTGATCTAGCTCTATTTTTGTGTGAGAGATTGTTGTATTGTGAGAGAGAGAAGTGCTAAGAGAGCCTTCTGGTATTGTAAGATCTTCAACTGTGTGCGAAGGTCAAGTCCTACAGCTGGGTGTGCAGAAAGGGGAGAGAAAGAGAGAGAAGAACGAAAATCTACTAGCTGAGAGTGCAAACAAGAATTGTAACCTTTATCTTAAATATATCATAAGCACAGTTATGTGGACGTAGCCCTAGAGAGAGGGTGAACCACGTATATTTTGTGTTGTGTGTGTGATTGATGCCCGAATCTATGTCATTGTTGTGTTGTTAATTGCATTATTGTGTTAGATCTGATTTAGAGCTACCCAAAGTAGATCTAGATGACAAGAGATATATGAATGTTGTGACTGTTGTATATAAGATCCACTTGATGTTCCCCTAGTTGTAGACATCTCTGTCCTGCAACCCCCTCATAGCTACTTCGGGTGAGACTGCATCTGCTTTGCAGGTGCTGCTGAAAGGGCCAGTAGCTAGGGCTTTGTTGGTGCACTCTTGGAGTGAACCCTGGGTCTGCCCCTGTGCCAACAATTGCAGACTATCAACTGATCACCTGACACTTATACAAAATGGGCACAAATAGCATCTTGCGCAGGTACGTGCTGGAGCACGAAATACCAAGAGTCTTAACAGAAGCCCATGAGGGAATAGCAGGAGGACATTACGCAGGCAAAGCTACTATGTAGAAGGTATTGTGCACAGGACTATGGTGGCCGATGATTCACAGAGACTCGAAGGAGTACTATCAAAGATGCGATGTCTGTCAAAGGGTAGGTAAACCCAACAGAAGGGACGATATGCCATTATGACCACAAATAACATTGAAGGCATTCGATAAATGGGCAATAGACTTTGTGGGACCAATCAACCCACCAGCAAAAATAACAGGAGCTAGGTACTTTATCACCGCGACAAAGTAACTAACAAGATGGGCGGAAGCCGCACCAGTGAAGGATTGCAGCACAGAAACAGAAATCACACATATAATAGAACGAGGCAGAGTACAGGAGCGACTAAATTAGTTAATGACCATGGAGGAAGACCAAGTCTTAGCAGGATTTCACCAACAAGTTCAGAGAGCAAGGGACAAATCTTGGCATGATAGACACATCAATAAGAAAACCTTCAAGGAAGGAGATCTAGTAGTGATGTATGATAGCAAATCATTTCAAGACCCAGGAAAGCTCAGAATGCACTGGTTAGGACCGTACAAAGTAAAAATTGTTACAGATGGAGGAGCAGTACAGTTGAAAGACTTATCAAGTGTAGAAATTAGAGGGATGATCAATGGGAGCCGACTAAAGTCATACAAGGACAGTCGACCACCCACCGCGCAGTAAAAAAAATAAAAAATAGGATATTAAATGATACCAACAGAGGCACAGTGCACTAAAAGAAGAAAGAGAACACACACTTAGGAACACAAACTTGGCAAGGATAAGGCTAACAACCGGATCAAAAGGGAAACAAGCGGGAAATAGAAAGACGACAAAAGCAGTATGAAATGACGGAGTTATGAAGAATTGAATGATGGAAAGGACCAACGGGATGCCACATTAATCACGCCAATTGGAGATGGAGATGGAGAGTAATGGAAAGTACGAAGGGATTGGAGGTTCATTGAACCCATCATAAAGGAAACATCTTCAACAAGTTTCATATGATGCCCATACAAAGCACAGACGCGGGAGAAAACAGTCTACTATGACACTAGAGAAGAAACAAAGAGCGAGAGCGCATACAGAGAACAGAGCACACTTCACAGAAGGTGTAGAAGCCGTGGAGTCTAGCAATCAATCAACATTCACTATTATGGCACCACCAAAGCAAGCAGAAACAAGCCAAACCGCCAGACAACCCAGGGTTATAACTAGGTCACGAGTACAATTGGACAAAGGAGAACAACAACCATCAGAGGTCATTAATGTCGAAGAAATCCCATCCCTAGACACAACATCGATGAACCCCACACCTGTAGTGGAAGAAACCCAACAGCTAACACCAAAGGGCATGAATGTAGATACCCCGGCAGAGGCACAGGAGCAGCAGAACCAAGACGCAAAAACCCTAAAGGAGGTGCAACTAGAGAACATCGAAGCAGCTCCGAGAGTCAATGGAACGGTGACAAATCAAGAAGCCAGACGAGTCTCAAACCACCATGTTAGACCACCCACCAAAAGGAATTGTAGAGGATGTCACAGGTTAGCCAGAATGGTATTCTGAAGCATAAACGGTAGTTGTTGGCACCTTGAGCTAGCCACCACCGAAGAAAGACAAGCAGCAGGTACCTAGGTCACCTTGTAAGAAACCCATCACAGCCCTCATTCTACCGCGTATACGAGATGGGGTACGAGTGGAATCAAGCTTGTTAGGGCAGATCGACAAGCTAAAATACTCGGACCACGATGTAGAAGACACAAACAAGTTTCTGGAATTTGGAAAGAGAGTATACTTGGAGACTATGGGCATAAATCCGGTTGGAGAACCGATTGATCAGCCACTCCAATGGGCAACAGGGTTGGAGAAAATAGGAATTTTAGGTCTGTTGGATCTACTACATTTTGGCAGAGGTCAGTATGCAAGCCAGTGCGTCAAACAATTGTTAGCAGTCACACATGGAGGGGACATATGGTTGGACAAGCTCGTCTCAATAGACGTAGAGCTTATTAAGCACATAACAGGATTACCATCCCAGGGCATGGATCCCGCACAATTCCTCGATGATAAGACAAAGAAGAAAACGCTTGCGGAGGAGATGAAGAAGAAATACGGTATTGATAGGGGGACATGAAGCATCATCATCAAGAGGATCAATGATGTCACAACACAAATCGGCGCAAAAATCTTAGCCTGTAAGCTACTGAGAAAATGTCGTAGGGAGGAAGTTCCAGCTAGGGTTGTCGTAGTCGCAAATTAGTGTGCCGAGGGCACCACAGTGAGTCGGGCACCCTATCTCTTGAACTTGTTCCTGGATGACTGCAAGGATGCGCAGGATCTGGGAACATAATTTCACTACTCATAGCTAATCATGTTGATAACTATCGTAGGATGGAAGGAACTGAGTTACACATTCTTTGACACTAAACCCAAGCCGAATTATGGAGCGAGGTATTTATCACTTGGCATCGTGTCAGATGCCAAGCACAAGAAAACAAACGCAATTGTATTCGAAGGATACCTTCGCGACCTACAAGAAGCCATCTCCAACATGTGGAGGATCACACCACAGGCTGTTGCACAGTACTGAGACATCGCCAACTTTAAGGCCACGCGACATGTGATGTGGATATAGGCGCGGAAGGACCCCAACAAGAAGTGGCTACAAATGCGCTACTATATCACAGAGGGTGACATTGACATGGTGATCAAAGACTGGGAAGACGAGTGGAAGATTCCAGTCCTCACCCAAGACTTGCCGGAAAGGACAGCAGAAGAAGAGGCAGTGCAGGGAGAAACACAGCCTCAAGAAGTCCCAGTGCCCAACAAACGAAGGATGGGCCAAACAAAGACAAAGCAAACAAACGAAGGCACAATGAAGACAGGGACCCAGAAGAGGAAGAAGGATAATACACAGCCGGTCAAAGAACAGTCGAAACAGATCGAAGTCGTGCAAGGGACCACACCAAGTCCCAATCCCCAAGAACCAGACCTTAATAAGAGACCAACGACTCAAAAAGGAGGTACGCGCAAGAAAATGAAGGTGCCAAGAACACCCACGGAATACACAATCACGGAGGATGATGCTGAGATGGTAGCCTGAATGGTTCAGGATTGTATAGCTGAGGATTTTGACAATGTTGCACACCACAAGGATAGGATTCAGAAGGAGTTGGCAAACATGCGACAATTCCTCAAGCAGATCGGGGAAGCGCAGACAGCAGGCAGCAACATGGGAACATGACCATCTGCATCACATACAGAAGAAAGACTAGAAGAAGGAGAGAGGGACACAGTTCATACAATACCGTAGCTAAGCGCAACATTCCACATCACACCTAGTATGCTGCGCATGGACGAGATCATGGGGCATACACCCCTAAAGGACTTAAGCCAAATCCAATTGGTATTGTCGTGGATACCATCCAAAGCTCTACACAAGTTTCAGGTTAGCATTACCCATGAGGTACAGTCTCGTGCACGTACATACTTAGTCGAATTGCAGCAGGAAACAGAGAAGCGGGACGCGCTGGAAATAATATGTGAGCAGGCTAAGTTTGAAACCCAAGAGGAAAGGGAGCGTAGGAATGGATTGGAGTAGAGAGTCGCAGGAACATACGAGAAGATTCCAAACACCACACAGACAGATGAGCTTACAGCAGCATAAAATATTGATCGGATTGCATAGGCAATCGATCAATATCAGAAGGAGATCGAGAAGCTCACACCCACTACTCCACCAGCAGTAAAGGAGAAAAGAAAGAAGGAAGCAATAGAACAACTGTAGGAGATAGAGCAATAGGTCATCACAGCAGTCGACTTGTTCGATAAAGCAGCACAACTTTGGACAAAGTTAGAAGATGATCAGAAAGTCCAGAAGTGGGACAAGGAAGAAGAAATGATAAGCACAGCTATCCAGGACCTCAAGCAGAGGCAGAAGAAAATGTCTATCACCGAGCACATCAAAGGGGCGCAGGACATGAAGAAACTGCAAGCAGAACTCACCATTGCGCAAACACAGAAGAAGGAGCGTCAGGCTCAAATGGAACCGTTTCAAGAGCACGTAGTAGATGTCTTGGCACAGGTAGAGGAAGCCAAGACACATATATCACAGACTCAGGCAGAGTGCGTGGAATTGATCAGTGACGAAATTGCAGTCCAGATAGTGGACACACTCAAGGAGAAGACTGTGCAGGCGCAAACACAGGAAGCAAAGATCAAAGAGAAGTTTCAGGCGGTCACCAGGGAGATTGAAGATTTGTGTTAGGTGGCTCGATACGAGCCACATGTCAGTGTTGGGGGCCTTTTGGAAGCAGGCGAAAGAAGAAAGAAAGACGATTTTTGGGAAATAAGGCACGCACGAGGAAAGCGACAGCTGGAAGGAAGAGAAGCATGCGCACATGCAGGGAAGACCTAGCAACGTTAGGGTTAAGGTTTTTGCAGCGTAATTTAATGGCTGAAGAGCCAAAAACATATAAATATAGATATCGAGGTATCATAGCGGGGTTGTCCGAAGTATTATCGAGTTTAGCTAGTTATCTACGAGTGTTATGATATGTAATATATTGTTGTATGACCTATTTTAGGTAATTTTTTGACATAGAGAGGACAAAGGAGGGAAGATCTTGAGGGTTAGATCGCAGGTTGAAGAGCCTGGTGCGATCTAGTCCGCCTCATATAGATCTTACCCAACTGAGAAGAGTTGTAAGTGTGCGGCGTTGTAGTGCCAGAACGACTATAATAAAAGAGCTGAGAGCCAAATCTTTGTGGATGTAGCTCGGGAGGGGGTGAACCACGGTAACACCTGTGTTATGAGATTGAATGCATGTGCATCTTTATTTCTTTTAAGTAAATATTGCTATACTGAATGAATGAGTAGTTATATTTCCTGCATAATCATGAATGGTAGTACTTGGTGTCTAAAAGCTATAATAGTGGTTCAATATACAGTTCTCATATCTCACACTCAATCCTAGGTTGTAAACACATGAGTATTACAGCCACCCATTAAAGCTATATCGGGTGAGACTGTGTTATCACTCCAGGAAACTCTCCTAGGCTGTAAGTCAGAGATGCCTGGTAACTTAATCTTTTGGTAACTGTTTTCTCAATAATAAGTGTGGGTTTGGATCAATTCGGATGACTGAATCATTTCTCACTCAAAACATGCATGAACACATTTAGATGGACAAGGCTTTCAACCACAAATGTTCAAAGAGTTTACAAATAAATGGATGTATGGAGAAATAACTATTATACCAGCAGAATCATATATAAAATATATATGAATGGCCAATTACAATAATCACAGAAATACTTGCAAAGTTTAACTTATGAATGCAATGATAAGATGACAGTTATCAAGCATAAATAAACATAACAGCATGAATATAATATCCAGGTGCAAGTACAGAATAGGTAAGAAGATGAAATCTGAACAAGTTATGGCAAAAGAAGCTTGTATTACTTAATATGAAAATGAGAAGTTTGAGTACAAAATCTGAAAAAAGTCTCCAAAGTCAAACCCTTAGTTCATATTCTACCTTTAGCTTTATAGATTTACAATGTAGTTTTGAGATCCTAAAAGCATGGATCAGATATACTAAAGATAGAAAGTCAAAATTCAGTTTGCAAAAGATATGAAATGATCCTCAAAATGAGGTCAATCCCACATTTCATGGCCTTCATATCTTGTAGAGTCATGGTGCAATGCAAAATAGCCTTCCAAGGCTGAGTGATGACTCTTCCAAGAGATACAATTCGAATTTGTTGAGGTGTGCAAAAACCTTGATTTTCTGCCTTTGTAAAAGGTACCAAAAATGATTGAAACACCTCTTCTTTCCCTTATCCATCAAAAATAGCTATTGGATCTGACTTGACAATTCAACAAATGTCCATTCAAAGAGGTTTCAAACCATTCCAACTTAAAAAATCTCGATCTGGGCAAAAATTCGGTCATTCTAGCAGTGACAGGCTTTCAGTGGTTAACCTAGAAGACTCCTGAGTGGATTAACTACCGAAAGCTCTGCTTTCGGTGGTTAATGAACAGTCGTCTTGTTCGCCTAAACCACCGAAAATTCATCTTTGAGAAAACTTCAAAATTTGCAAAAAATGATTACCTTAATTCTTTGTTGAATGTTCAAGGTCTTTTGGACGATGCAAATCTTGTTCGTGCAGATTTGCGAAATTCAACTTGTTGTTTGGAAGACTCTGGTAAATCTACCATGGTTGTAGCTAAGTTGGCTAGAGTTTCCAAACCTGTTTGCTCCTGTGTTGGCGATTGAGAATCTTTTAATTTCAGCCTCAGAATTCTAAGCTGCCTGTACAGCTTCATGTTCTCCCTTATCAACACCATGTTCCTGTCTTTGATCTTATCATGATTTTCTTTGATACTTTGGTTTATTTTGAAAAGCGTTGCATTTCTTTCAGTCAAGTCTGTATTTGCCTTCTCTTTCCAATACTTCCATTTCATAGACTTGTTGCAGGAGTTTATTGATTTTTCGTGCCCTAGATGCTTTAGGCTTACTTGAAGAGGCTTTTGCCAATGGTGGACTATGTGCCTCTGAGGGAGTTGGTGAAGGCAAGTTGAGACAATCGTCCGCAACTTGTCCAGCCTGTACATTACCTTGTGTCTCTGCTAACTCCTGTTCTGGCTCTGAATCACTATATGGTAGGTTTAAAGGGTTACTTCCTTCAGCAGGGTCCTTGGTCTGCTCACCCTCAAACTGTAACTTTATTTTGATTCTTTTCTTTTTAACAGAGGATGATTCTATCGAATCTCTTGGTGGTGAGATACCCTTCCATTTTCTATGACTGCTTTTAGGAGTGATGGTCTTCTTAGTGGCAACTTTTTTACCCTTCTCCTGCTGTTGCCAATCAGTATGGAATTCATTCCAGAAGAGGAAGTAGTTCCAATCTACCTGCCTTTTCTTCAATGACTCTTTGACAATGATAGTAATGAGTCCTTGATGAGACAATCTACTTGCCACCTTAGTGGGCTTGGCCTTGACCTGCTTAGACATTTTTGTGAGGGCTTTGTACAAGTAAAATGGTAAGTTGATAGGAGATCTCCCTGTGAAGTGATTTAGAAGTTTGAAGTGGTAGAACATGACTCTGTTGTATCTACCTTCATAGGTGATATAGACAAAGATTGCCTTCAGGAGTGATTGCCACTTAGGTTCCAGATAAGACATTGGTATTTATTTTTTCCACATAAGATCTTTGTGCAGAGGCTGTAGGTAGGATCTGAATTCAATGTTTGAAGGAACTGTTGATTTGAACCAACAATCGCCTATTCTGGGGAGACCAGTGAACTCAGCTATGGCTGCCTCATCAACCACAAACTGCTCCTTTCCCACTGTTTTTGTTCTTCCATCATATGAGCTAGCAAAGGCTTCGGGCACCTGTTGGTGAAAATCTACCAATTTTTCACAATATGCATAGACTCCAGTTTGCTTGAAAAACTCGGCCACCTCAGGGTGCACCTCAAGGTACCAAACTCCATCCAATTCAGCCCTTAGAACTGGCCCCACTTTCAGCATTTAGGAAATGATGACTGTACCTGCGATTTAGGAAAAACTTCGTGCCAGGGAGACACAGACTCTATGATTTAGGGTGACAGGGAGTATGACTCAGAGAAAAATAAACGAGACAAAGTGACTCAAAGTTATGATCTCAAAGTTCAATTGCTAACCGAATTTAGGCAACAGACTGACTGAAAACATGCCAAAAATTTCGAGTTTCAGTGAGATGTACATTTAAATTGAAACAGTATGGGCTTTGAACTACCTAATGACTCGACCTGGCTTGATGGTATGACAATTGGCTTGATAACGATCTGCTGAACTCTAACTACACTCAGCGATCACCACAAAAAATGGGATTATGATCTCTGGATATGCGTTTGCTTGATGAAATCATGGGCTCAAGAATGTCTCAATGACTCCCAAATTCGAATTGATAATGAATGGAGATCAAATCAGAGATTAATCGGGGTCATAATGGATTTGTGTACTTGTGACTAGAAATGGTGAGGGGCTACGTGACTAAGCATTTCTGTTAGTCGGGAAACACGCATGAGTTTTTGTGTCTTTGCCAAGTCTTAATTTTGAAATGACAAATGCAGTTAAAAGGACAATAGGGTATCAATCTTCGGATAGATACAACAAGAACATGCATACCTTACCACCTCCATGGGCTTTCGGCAGTTATGTTTTCATCATTGCGCCAATTGACAACTGGCTCGTGCGAAAGCACGAGCTTTTCATTTTTCCCGTTGAAATATTTTCGGTAGTTAACCGCGCTTTTGCTTTTCCCTCTTAACTATCGAGAACGAAGACTTTCGATGGTTAATGAGCGCGTTTTAGGCTCGCCTAAACCACCAAAACCTGATATTTTGCCTTTTGCTTGACCAAACCAAATCAAAAGTTCTTTCTGAGTTTATTTACAGTAAATAGACTCTCTAACCTACCTACAAAAATTTAGAAATAAATTTTGGACCACAATCTATCACCTCAAAAGCAAAATCTCCACCAATTTATTTGAGGAGATAACATCCTGCGTAGCGCAGTCTGTGTGTTGTGTTGCCTTCTGGTTTACCAGGAGGGCCGATAGTGTTAGAGGCTTTGTTGGAAACACGAACAGACATGAACCTTGGGTCACTCAGTACGAACTCAGACAGAATATAATAGTGACCAACACTAATCATTGATGGCAACATGTAGACATGGCATTTCTCTTCATCAATAGTCATCTCAATCACATCAATATGACTATCTCTCCCCCTTTGACATCAATGGAAAATGATAGTTCTCTCCTTGGGGCTACTCCCCCTTCCTGAACTCTCCTTGGGGATCCTCCCCTTGTCTAGATTCCTTTGAGCTTCCTCTGAATAATATCTCCCCTTTTGAACAATGGATATCAATCTGATGTAATGTTGAAGACATATCGCTCATGCTCCCCCTGTGACCATCGTTCCCCTTGGAAACATGCATGTGTGTTCTCTCTCCAAGCATCTATCTCTCTATCCTGCATCTGATGAATCTTTGCTCCTAGAATCATGGGAAGAAGAATGACTCCCCATGTGGGTATGTCCCCCCTATCTTCTCTGCAAGATGAACAATATGATACCACTGTAATCTACTTCTGCTACAAATGTTACTTCTCAACCGGAACATAGATCAACTTCTCAAGAATGATCTGCTTTTCCTATGACGATCCTTGGACCTGTCCATGCATCAAACTCGTTCTATACCATACATCATGAAGAAAAATATATGTCAACAATGAATAGAGAATCATAAACAAAACATCAACCATGTACATCAAGTGCCATACTGTGTGCCAACCATGCACAACACCCATGTACATCAATACCATGCAATATACCATAAGATATCATAAATGGAGTGTATCAACCATATTCCAAGAACATGTGCCAACTGTGTACCAACCATATGCCTCTACCAACATGCCAACCATGTGCCTGAAACAAGTGTCATATCACTCATGATATGCCTCTACCATGAACCAAGTGCCACAACCATGTATCTCAACCATCAATATATCAACCAAGCATCATAACAAGTGTCTCAACTATAGCATCCCATACATCATGTACCAAAGCAAGTGCATCAACCATGCACCAAACCTCAACAAGATGAACTACAATCAAGATGTGTTCCCATACATGTATGCCATATCAACCATAAACCATGTGCCAATCATACTGCTAGCAAGTGCCTCTAATAGTGTACCAAATATGTAACAATCATGCATCAACTATATATCAAGCTATGACTCATCAATGATGTACAACATAACCACCTCATCAACTCATCAACTAGATGTCCCAATATGTAGCTCAACCACATGCCAAATGCATGCACCGAGACATACAACAAATATGCCTCTAACAATACATCATAAGATATATCAATGGAGCTCACATATGTACCAGCCATGTACCATGACAGATCTGCTTCAAAAATCATTCACTACAACAAGTACTAAGCAGCCAATAGTACCTCTAAACATGT
>JZKD02S1451573.1:659993-684406 GCA_000966675.3 Picea glauca
TGTATGGCTTAAAGCAAGCTCCAAGAGCTTGGTACAACAGAATTGACACTTACCTGATCAAAAGTGGTTTCAGTAGAAGCCAAAATGAGCCAACTCTTTACACCAAAACAGATCAACAAGATAAAATTTTGATTGTATGTTTATATGTTGATGACATGATATGTACTGGAAATCTTGAGTTAACAAGTTTTAAACATGCCATGCAATCTGAGTTTGAGATGATAGATCTTGGCATAATGAAATATTTTTTGGGGATTGAGGTTGATCAATCAACCAAAGGAATTTTTGTCTATCAGAAAAAGTATGCAGCAGACATCATCAAAAGATTCTGCATGGAAGAATGCAATCTAGCAGAAACCCCTATACCCCTAGGCACAAAATTGAGCAAGAAAGATGAAGGCCCTACAGTGGACCCTACCCTATACAAAATTTTAGTAGGCAGTTTGTTGTATCTTATAGCAACTAGGCCTGATATTATGTATGCAGCTAGCTTTGTTTCCAGATTCATGGAATCCTCCAAAGATTCTCACTGGAAGATGACAAAACGGATTCTGAGGAACTCTCAATTTTAGCTTATGGTACACTAAATCTGATAATAATCACCTTTCTGGTTATACAGACAGTGATTTTGCAGGCAACCTAGATGACAGGAAAAGCACCTCAGGACATGTTTTTCACCTGGGCACGAACCTGATTTCATGGGCATCAAAGCAGCAACCAATTGTATCAATATCTTCTGTAGAGGCAGAGTATGTTGCTGCTACCTCAGCTTCCTGTCAAGCTGTGTGGCTGAGAAGAATATTGAAAGATATGTCACATACAGAAAATGATCCAACTCCTATCTTCTGTGACAACACCTTAGCAATTGCTCTATCCAAAAATCATGTGTTTCACAAGAAAATCAAACACATTGACACTCGCTTTCACTTCATCCGCGAGTTAGTCAATAATGGTGATATTGCACTTCAATTCTGTGGTTCTCGAGATTAGCTCGCAGATATCTTCACAAAGCCACTAGGAAAACCTATTTTTGATTTTCATTGACAACACTTGGGCATAATTAGTGCTGATGTTTGTAACTGTTGAGTTTAAGAGGGAGTGTTAAATATAATGTAACCTCAACAGGCTGACTGTACACTGCCAGCTATCCTAGCCCGCTGTACTATCATTTCTTGATTTGCTTGAGCCTATTTAGCTAAGCTATTTTCCCTTTGCTAAAAATGCCTTTCATTTGTACTCTTTTTACTTACATTCTTAATATACTGAATACTGTTTTCTGCTTTGTTCTTTCTCTGTATTTCTTGCTTCACATTCTATCAGATTCTACACAAGAATGCTAGTTCGTTACTGCAACCAGATAATACCCCGGGAAAGTTTATTTCCCCTCCAGCTCATTCATTTTCGTTGATTGATGGATTCGCTTCATAAGTTAGGGAAGTAAATGCCCAGATCATTGCACGATCAGTTGAGATAATAAATTTAATGCTGCTGCAGGCAGTCGGATCTGACAGCAATTCAATCCAACTACTTATAATACTCCTACGGCAGCATTCAATGCATAGCAGGTTGGATATTGGCTCAAATGTTGTATAGCAGGCTGGATATTAGCCGTCATAAATTTAGAACTGACAGTCCATGCTCAGCAGACTGGATATTGGCAGCCACAAATTTGGGTGTCACAGGCAATGAGTAGCAAGATGGATATTGGCCATCATAAATTTGGGTGTCCCAGGCAATAGTAGCAGGCTGGGTATTGGTCACCATAAATTTGGGGCTAGTAGGCAATGGTTGAATGCTATGAAATGCTATGCAGCAGGTTGGATATTGGCTCAAATGTTGTGTAGCAGGCTGGATATTAGCGGCCATAAATTTAGAGCTGACAGTTCATGCTTAGCAGATTGAATATTGGCAGCCATAAATTTGGGTGTCCTGGGCAATGCCTAGCAAGCTGGATATTGGCCGCCATAAATTTGGGTGCCCAAGCAATGCTTTGCTGGGTATTGGTTGCCATAAATTTGGGTGCCCAAGCAATGCTTTGCTGGGTATTGGTCGCCATAAATTTGGGGCTAGCAGCAATAGTTGATTGCTACGAAATACTATGCAACAGATTGGATATTGACCCAAATGTTGTGTAGCAGGCAGCAATAGTTGATTGCTACGAAATACTATGCAGCAGATTGGATATTGACCCAAATGTTGTGTAGCAGGATGAATATTAGCTGCCATAAATTTAGAGTTGACAGTCCATGCTAAACAGACTGGATATTGGCAGCCATAAATAATTTGGGTGTCCCAGGCAATGCCGAGCAAACTGGATATTGGCTGCCATAAATTTGGGTGTCGAGGCAATGCGTAGCAGGCTGGGTATTGGCCGCCATAAATTTGGGGCTAGCAGGCAATGGTTGATTGATGCGTTTTGGTCAATTTTTCTCAGCTCAAAACCGACCTCAAAACTCTAACGGGTCAACGATCTCATTACAAGATAAAATGGTGCCTTGGAATAAATGTTGTTGGGGCGAGTTCATAAGTAAATCAACGGCTACTCTTTGTGGCTTTTACATTTTTTACACTGGATTTAATGCAATTTGCCAACGCCTTCGTAAATACCAGGAGTTTGTTCACGAAACTGTAGGATCGATCAGAACCATTCCCGCTTGAAAGCACTCTGAATTCGTGTCAATCGTTAGCGAAGGTCGCTAGTCGTTTATTTCCAGCGATGTTGAAAGGATTGTTGATTCCTTTTAGAGATCGTTGATAAGAGGGATGAAGATGTTTAGTCCACCGGAGAGACAAAGAACACGGGCGCGGGTCTCAAATCCCCTTTGTGGGAAATTTTTTATGACCACCAATGCATGAGATCATCAGAGTTGTACGAGGATTGAGTGATATACAACTGCAAAGTAATAACGTTATGCACAATCATAAAAAGAGTGTCATGGGCTAGATTCAATCACAAAACGGCGGGTCTTGTGTAATTTTGTTTTCCACTCACTTCGCCACAAAGGAAATCACCCGGTACCTGTTTTGACGGCATGGCACACCCACATATTCTAATATTGCTTGGTTCATACCAAGCCATGTCCACCGGAGGGTTTGAGGATAACTTGTCCGACCTGCCAGGAAGAATAGATCACAATAACTCTGGTATTTCATCGATGAAAACGAGGAGAATACTTTTAAGAGATTCAACATTCGATTCCCTTCTCATTTGATAGGTGCAATATCTCTCTTTTGGTGTACACCCCAAATAAACTCATGATCGGCAAGGAAACAAACGATGATAGTCCACAAACATGGAGAAGCACAACGAAATACCAACTCAATCGGAGAAGTTAATATTACGAGTACCATTATACCCGGACAAGTTAAAACAAAGTACTCCCGTGCAATACAAGATCACTTTAGAGGATGATCATCGATCATCATCAAAGTGATTCTTAACATCAACACTAGTGATACCCAGTGGTCATGGTCATGCTTGGAACTCGACCACTTGTCCGGGATAAATTCATAACCAATTGTCTTCATTTTTCATGATTAATATCTGGCACCTTGTCAACAACCATGGATAACACAACGCCTCGGTCATGAGAAGATGAACCTAGAACCAAAATCAAGGAAACATACACTAACTCTTGGTAAATTAATATTTTAGTTGTTTGGATCTAAATGATTGGTTTTAATAGTTTATGTACCAATGTCGAAATGTCTAGAGGAGGTCATGCTCCAGGTCCTCGCAATGCGATCTACAACCAAGGAATATAGAACATTAACAACGATATCAATTGTCCCAACAATAGGAAGCAACAAAGAGAATCAATCTCAAATAGTTGAAGAGGGAATCTAAACTCTATGATGATCAACATCACAAAGGGAGTAAAGACAAAGGCTGGTAAACGAAATGTCATGGAGGTAGGCGGAAGGCCAAGAGTCATATTGTGTCTCTATAAATACTAGGATTGTACCTAAAGAAAGGGTTTGTTTGGCTCTTCAAACATTGTACATTTCTGAACTATTTTGGGAAGACAATGTGAACTAAAATTAAGAAGAAATTCCTTGAAGCTTTGATGTACTATTGTTAAAACTGTTAATATTGAGAAGCCCTTAGTGTCAACTTTTGATAGAGAGAAAAACTCGCAAATGTTGTTGTTTTGTTGTGAACTATTTCAAGCAAAATGTATGATGTTCACATGGGCTGTAAGGACATGTTTGTTTATAGACTATTCTGATACAATCTATGTTATTCTTACAGTTTTGTTACTCTTTCTTATATTATATGCCTTGAGTACATGAGTTGTTGATGTATGCATAGATATGATTTATATTTTTCTGGTTATGTAAGTCTATACATGTGTTTCTAACTTTGCACCTTCATGAAAGTTATCTGAGTGGGTTATTAAGTAGAGTTTAGCTTCATTACAGCTCATTCACTTACGATAATTTGATCCTAGCTAGGACATGATAGATTATAAGTAGATTAGATTTATTTCATGAATTTACATAGTCTTCATCTACATCTTTCATTTGCATAACCATCCATCATTAACCTTCATCGGTGGACAGAGCCACAACCGGTAAAACCAAAACCAAAAATGGTTGTCGGGTTAGAATTTGGATGGGTTCCCTATTCCAAATGGTGAGAGGTCTAATTGGGAATTCATACCGAGGGTAACTCATGTTGTTGACAAAGGGCGATTTTGCACCCATCAATAGAAATGACGCTAAAAGGAAGGAAGGATGATAAGCCTGCCCATGTGGAGCAATTTCATTAACTATTAATCATCCCATGGATCCTCTCCGTACCCCTGTATGGGATAACTCTTTAAGTCTTCTGAGACCAACCGCAACATCTCAAACGATACAATTAATCTCTTGTCAAACCCAAAATTCGATGGTGAAGAACATGTCTTTGCACTCACACACCTTAGTCAATTTGACATCACTAGATGAAATCTGAAGATTGTTCATGACAATGAAACATGTCGACTATTCATCCTCACATTAGAAGGGCATATTAAAGCCTGGTTTAGGACATTGCCAGTGAAATATATACATAGTTGGAAATAATTTATGGAAATTTTTATCGTTGCTCATGAAGATAATGTCTATGAAGAACTCTTGGATGAACTTGCAGAAATTCGTAGACTCAAAAATGAATATGTGGATAAATTATTTATAAGAGGTATGTAGATTTATTGTAGATTTCCTGAAAATGACAAACCATCAAACCAACAAATCCTTAAGTGGTTTTCATATCTTGTCTCTATTTCTAAAGGGTGCGATCTGGATGATCAAACCATCTCTCATTCACAAAACTCAGGTTTGACCACAAAGGATACATGATACATAATATATGACCAACACTTTGTCACAACTATGGCGGAATTCATATCGGAAATCTCAAAACCCTTAACCCCAGAGTGTGAACCATCTATTGTCTCCCCTTCATAAAACCATGAACACACTTCGATCTATGACAAATATCATATCGAATAAATCTCGTCATTTTCAAAATCTAAAGATCTTCATGCTCTCCATACAAATACGTTTGAAGCTAATCACTCACATGAGAACCCACCTATTTATCATGAAGTTCAACCTGTAAACTTTTCTTACAACAGAAAACTGAATGATAAATCAGAACATCAATATCTACAAGTTGTAACCGATCAAGAAGTCAATCTTCATGATAGTCCATCCAGGATGCATGAAGTTCTAATTCCTTTTCCATTCACAGAACAGACTAAATCGCAATCTGATCATGGTGATTCTATTTTTTAAGACTATTTTTTTATTCTGGGATTGAATGTGAGTACTAACCTATCATTTGTTGATCCTATGCAATCTGAAATTTCTGATCTTGATGCACAGATGTTAATCACATAAAATGTAAGATACGCAAAGCATAATGAGTTTGTGGATCCCCATGAAGAAATCACATCAAATATACAACCCATCACCACATGAAGCATAGGAAATATCGAGTTGATCCAGGAGACGTCATCACCTAAATCTGCTCTAGAATTACCTATTAATCCTTAGGGGTAGATGCATCACTCATCCTTGGATTCTATCTTAATCCTCCAACACTCCTCTTATGATTTTGTTGATTTCATAGTAGAAAGCTTGGATTCCTATTTCGCTCAACATTTTTCTCGAACAATGAGATATCATCTTTCCTCTCAACATGTGAGGTATGTAAAATGTGGACCTAGGGGGATTTGCTTGGACAATGAGATCCTCCAATTACAACCGATGATAATATCAGGTGCCCACTCTCTTACTTCAACCCCTAGAATGAATGATTCCACCCACTTTGAGACTCTCCCACAAAGTACATTACGCACAAATTCCATTTATAGGTCTCATCAGGTATGTCACTCAATTTTTTTTTCCTTCCAACAACCCTTTGATAATCATTGTAAATTTTATGATGGAACTGAATCTTGGTTGGAGGAATGCTACCATGTATACATGTATTATGAATCATAACACCCTCAAATTCAACTTGTTGGGTGGTGACTTTCTTGAATCAATCCTTCCCATCTTGTATCCCTTACTTCTCCATTTTCTACTGCTCACTTTGATAGACACATGGTTGCAGGTTTGGAGTTAATTGATTGGATACACTGGAATTATTCTTTCACTTATCCCTCTTCAATGAGTGTTGGATAGAGTAGGAATAGGAGTAGTCTATTTTCTAGCTTGGCCAAGATAGAAACCAGGTTAAAGAAATTACATTTGGTTGTTCATAGCCTTACTCGGGATGGTGTCTATTGAGAAAAATTCATTGAAGTGTTTATTTCTCTATGATGGAGGGTGTGCCCGATAATTATGGTGCATTCATCCGTTTCCAATCATGTGGAAAAGTAATAATGTACTTTGCATCTAGCATACACCCCGAGGAACAAAGCATCAAGTTTTAGTCCCCCCCTAATGATACCTAATCTTGTAGATATTGGCCAACCAAATAGCTCACAAACACGTTTCCTTGGGGAAAAACTGGTGATCGTCATAGCTATAGTCATTTGTTTCCAAAAGGGAATATTTCCAAATAGATTTTGATTAGGGAAAGATATATCCACTTGAAAAAAGAATGAAAATGTTTAAAGAAGACTCACGTATTTGGAGAATTTCACGAAAATTGCACTTGCACAATCAGAACTATGATTAATTGAACATATCGTGTTATAGCATAAGTTTTGGAGTTGGAAGAAGTGGAGAGGAAATGAAGATCTTGCAAGGCCAAAGTAGATAAATATGATGGAAAACAAATTGGAGTTCTGGCCAACCCTTGTCCCCCTGAAGCACGAGGTTGCAAAAGTGAAATGGAAGCTTTCAGAAAATCATTATGAAGAATGCAATTCTCAGTCAACGCCAACACTGAAACCCATCTAAATGAAATAACATGCATATAAGATTTCACATAGATTAGTCTTATCAAGAGGCTACAAACTTCTAGCTAGTTGGGATGCATGAACGTCCTCGAAGCTACAAGAAACACTTACATTCCAAATCTCTTTTTTAGTTTATCTTCTTTGTTGACTACATATATTTGGTCATCTTTCATCCAAGATTTCTTTTTCAGTTGCAGTAGGGTCTTGGGCCAAGTTCATCTCTAATCCTGAATACACATCCTCTTCTCTTTCTTTCCTCATCATCTCTTCCTTTAGAGACATTAATGTTTGTCTCATATTTCCTATTTGTATCTAATGACATATAGACCTCTCACCTCAATTTGACTTTCACAAGAAGCACCTTTGCACTGGAAACCAACATGAATAAGGTTGCATCTCTTTCCTAGTTCATGAGCAAAATTATTGATCATTGGTTGAATATGAATCATGACTATTTCAAAATATTGTGACAACAATCTAACCATGATTGAACATAGTGGTTAATCAACAGTCATGCTTGCATATTGGTTGGTGAGTAGATCCTATGTAACAGGGGAACCATCCACACACTAAGTAGTTTCTCACGTGAAGGGTGAAGTGTCAAAGTCTAAAGGCTTAAAATCAAAAGGGATATCTTTATGTAGACAGGTGTAGACAATATTCAAATAAATCTCAATAGTTGGCATTCATCTCCTATTAGGCTAAAAAGGCCACCGCTTTCCCCATCCATCGACTATTAAGCATGCACTAAATTAACTGGGAAGGAATGGAAAGGAAAGTTTGACTAGAATAGGGGACAAGAAAATATGTTTGTCAGGGCTATGGATGCTCCCTGACAATGAAGCAAAGTTTGTGACGCCATGGTGACTCCATCAGGGCTATGGATGCTCACGGGCAATGGAGCAACACCTATAATATATATACGTACCTAGTGAAAAATATTTATTTATCCCAAACCTATATCAACCTCATGATGGAGATACCAACATGAATCGTAGACGTAATTTAAAGAAATAAATCTCATCATAACACGTCCTCTGTGTACAACATACGAGCTCCACTATTCGATATGCAAGCATCGCCATACACACCTAGTGAAAAATATTTAGTTATCCCAAAACTATATCAACTTCATGATGGAGATACCAACCCGACTTGTTGATGCAATTTAAAGAAATAAATCTCATCATAACTCATCCTCTATGTATAGTAGATGAGCTCCATTAGCCAATATGCAATCATCGCTAGTGATCCCACCACGATGGAATCTTTCAGGTAAATGTTGCGCATTATTTCTAAAAATTTTGAACTTAAAATTAATTTTATGACCCTCTATATTTTCTCCTTATCAGTTAAGAAAGACTAGCAAAGATTTTGTCTTCACCCAGTCTATTACCATTTGTTGTGTACGCACAAAAACCTCCCAATTTTCTTCTCTTACTATATTTCTAAGAGAATAAATTGGCCCCCCCTTCAAAACTTCCTACTGGAATCCTCACACTCACTCTCTCGTGCGAATGGCTGATCCCGAGTTTCCCTCCCTCTCTTCCTACTTTACCATTTCCATTTTTTCTTCAGATCACTTTGACCTGTCGATCTGCACTTCAACGAGTTCTCTCTTCCTACGTCGATACATAGCATACCAATAAACGCATCCTTTCTTCCACCTACACATTGGTGCGCCAATGATTTCTTCGTTGATGCATATACCACCTTCCTTTGAACTTGGCTAATGCGCTTCCAATAAAATTCACTAACACACATCTTTATCACCGACGAAGTTCGTGTGATCAACGTCAACACATCGGTAATGTTCACATGATTATCTTAGCCACGTGCATGGATTTCATCTGCTAACTTCCTCCCACTTTCGTCGATGCATCGCATATCAACAATGCTCCCCCCTTTTGCTTTGATACACTTCATATCTGTGAGGTTCATCTCTCCCTCGTCAATGCACTGCTAGATTGATGATTTTTCCTCTTTTGTCATCAATGCGCTAGTAAAAGGACGTCGACCTTTCATCAAACCTAAGAACATCTACAATGATCTTCTTTCTCTCGTCGACGTTGACCTAGTCAACAAGACATGCCTTCGTCTTGAGACCTATCTTATCCTCATCCCAACTCAGATCCTTCTTTCCACACCCGTCAGTCGGTCTCCTAAACCTTTTAGGTGACTAACTGATTCCTATCGGGTCTGATATGCTTCGTGATCAAAGGTCACAATCGAACATGTATGTGTCGATGGAAACTTTAATCGTATATGCCATACTAGCTTGTTTACTTTGCATTTATTGAAGTTATGACTAAATATTTATTGTGAATGTGTCATCTATCATCATATGAGTTAACCACAACATCTTTATGTCTTGCATTGGTTCTGAAATGCATCTTAAAGGAAAATCGATCCTCCCAGCTCTTGAGTCACATTGAGCGCCCCAAACACCAATTGGTTTTTTTTAGGGTTTATAATTATGTGCTACTGACACATCACCTCTATTTCAATGGATGAATTAAGATTGTATACATCACATATGACATCGGAACTTACGTAATCTAATTTGGGTGAAGCAACAACGAAAACGAGACCCAAACTTCCATTAAAAAATGCCTTTGATCGCAATTTTTTGGCTTTCATCAAAGTGAATTTTTCATCACCAAAATAGGTCAAATGTATTATTTTCATCGTTACGATTCCAATGCAACTCACAGAATCAAAATTCGATGCCCGAAAGTACCAAAACAAATCACCAAGGGGTTTCTTTCCCAAACTTGCTTTATCGGTCGTTACATGGATGGAATGCTTGAATAACATGGTTACTCAACTCGCTAGAAGCACCTCTCAACACTCTTCACGGTGCAAGAGACGATACTCAAATCTGACATCGTTTGAGCAAGTTATGAGACTTGGAAATCTCCTTCAACGACGTCATCACATGTTCGCATTCTTGATTTCTTTCCTTTGCGCAAAGCTACTTTAGGTAAAGAATGTGTTAGCACATAGCACATATAGGGGTCAATTTTTTTGAGTTTCTAGGTTTGATTCATAGGGTCTTTTATTTTAGGTTTTGAGTCATGTCTTATGTCAATAATTTATGTTTGATTCTTTCATGAGCAAATAAATTTGACCTTAGTCCATGTAAGAGTCTTGGTGTCATGATAGTGTTCATCATCATGAGAGAAATAGAGGTAAGTATTGGTCACACCCTTGGTCTTAAAACTCATCATTATTATGTGTCTTGTCTCAAAGGGGTGTATAAAGGTTCCTTATGTCGTTTGTTAACCATTTGAGGGTCAAATCAAGTGTCAAGTCGACTTGTTGCAAACTCACCTGAAAGTTCGCAACGAATCAAGAAAGTACCACATGCACTAATCATGCATCATTATGCTTTGGAAAAGTGTCAAGGGATATCTTATTGTTTTCAGTTCCTTTAATTGATCATGTTCTTCAAGTTGGTTTCAAGAAACAGGTCTATCAATTTGAATATAGCGCACTCTAAATTGGTTTGAATTATGGTGTTGTGAATTGCCTATAGCAGATGAAGGTGGATTAAATGCTTCCAAGGAACTGCCAGTTTAACTCGTGAGACAACATTTGAAGCTTCATATTACCAGGTACCCTGTTTAACAATCAATTGCATTGTCTGAAGTTTATTAGACTAGATTCTAGTCGCTGTGATTTTTTGCGCACTACAAACTGTTGCATAGCATGTGCACTGCGAACTTCTTAAATTTAAATAAAAAACCTATAGTATTTGTATCTCAAACCTTGTAGATCCAAGTTTTTTTTTCTTTATGAAAAATAAGAACAATTTCCAACTAGTTCTTCCAGCCATGACCTTATCCACTGCATTTTCTTGTTATTGCTACAAATTGTGTGCATTGAAGGCATTGTGAACCCTCTGTTTTCTCACTTGAAAAAACCCTCACTGACTATGATTTCACTTAGGTCTAAGGTTTTATCTTTTTCAAAGTCATTTTCCTTTTCAGACTTGGTAATTTTGCAAACCTCTCCCATTAAAACCTAGTCTAAAATTGTGTGCTGCAAACTCGATTGTGCCCTACAAAACTGACTATGTGCTGCAAACTAAAGGATTGTGTTGTGAATCCTTTGTTTTACACAAAATTGCCATGAACTTTTCCTGATTGCAGCCTCATCCAGTTCAGGATTTTTTTCTTTCCTCTCATCTCCTACTTGCATTCCTTTCATTCTCACATTGTTGTTGTACATGAATATTTCATTTAGTAAATCCTAAATTGTGCAAATTTCAAATCAAAACCCTAAATAATCTTGTTTTCATCATACATTTGATAACAACCATTATAAGAGGGTAAAGGTTTTTCAAACAACTATCATGGAAAATCAACAAGGTAATAAGGTTCACAAAGGAGGAGAAATTGCCAGGGTTGAGCCCCATGACCTGCAGCTTATAAATTATGAACCATTTTTCAAGGAAGCATTTCAGAGAGTGGGTTGCCTGGTTTTTTGTGAGAAAATTCAAAAAGGACATCCTGAGGTTAATAAACAATTTGCACTCAATTTCAGTGGGACAAAGACTAAGGTGGGTGCATTGGAGTTTGAATTCTCAGAGCAATCTATTTCTACTGCCACAAAGATACCTGCTTATGGTGAAAAATGGTTTAAATCCATGTCTTTGAATTCTACATTTTCCAAGGAATTCTTGAAACCTGAATATCAAGGAGACAACCTATCCAAGCGAGTGCCAAGAAGTCATATGCTAGAGTATTTTGATAAAATTCTTAGAGTTATCTAGAGGTATTTCACTTGTGAAGGGAGGTTCAATATGATTTATAAATATCATATCAGAATGCTACTACACTTTACTGGGAAAGAGTCCATGAAGCTACCCTTTTATCTATTCAAGAGTATTGGGAAAATGTCAGATAGTGTCCAAGATAAATCCAAGCAAGTGGATACTAGTGTCTTTCACTATGGTTTAATCAAAATTCTAGTATTATAAGAGTTGAAGAAAACCAACAATGATTGGGAGGTTTTCCTAGTTGCATCAGGCTTTCATCCAGATGTTTCTCATGCACCACAGTAAAAAAGACAACTACCTACTCCTCTTGAGAATAGTGTGCACTCAAAGTCAAGTAAAAAGAGGAAGATGACCAGAAGGGATAAATCCATTCAGACTACTGATAAAATAGTTGAAGGTGGTCCTTGACAACATCCTGATAGAGAAGTTTCTCCTGTGGTAGAACTTACACCTATGGAGACATCATCAGGTAAAGTAAGGAGTTTGAAGGGTAAAAAGCTTGTCTTTTCTCCACCTGTTGTTGTAGAAGCAATCAAGCCTAGAAGACCTTTCACCAGATAAGCAACTAAGAAGCATATTCCTATGGAAGAGGGTACATCAAAAGCCTCATCTCAACAAAAGGATAAAACTTAGCCTTCCAAGCAGCCAATAGAAATTATTAAGATCAACTCCCCTTCTTAGGAAAGTAATCCTACTTTCAAAAGACTCAGGAGGAAACTTAAAGATACAAGAGCTAAAAATGAAAAATTGAAGGAGGAAAATATGGAGGCTCGAATCAAGTTGAAGGATACTTTAGATTTGTATGAAGAAACCACTAATAAAGCAAGATATTTGGCTAAAATATCCTTACCTCTGCATAGGTAGCTGAAGAATGTGTATATGCATAAAAGGGCTTGCCAAGTTGAAATAAGGAGGTTGAAAGCAGAATTGCAACCATTCAAGGAGAAGGTAACAAAAGGAAATTTGGATTTGTTATCTCGTGTGTCTACTAGAAGAAGCACCAGGAAAAGATGAAGACAGGATATCATTTCTACATCAGCATAAACTTTTTTCCATGGTTTATTTTATATACAGACTTATAACCCTGAGCATGATTTTTTTTGTCTTAAATTGTTGTTACTATATTCATCTGACTTCTGCTAAGGTTGCTTCATGTTTACGAAGATTGTAGAAAGTTCTAAAAGGGTTTCCCAGATTTTTGTGCAATTTTTAACACTTGAAATCTATTTTTTATGTGAAAGCGCACCTACAGGAAAGTTCGTAGTGTGTGTTGTCAAAGGTGTTGTGAACTGATAGTTTTGGGACAGTTTGTAGCTCAGGTGTTTTGAAATGGTTGTCACGATAATTTTTGAGCTAATGAATACTTCCAGTTTTCATATTGAGTTCGAATAAGTTCCTCAAATATCAGTTGCACATCAACATCCACCTGCCTCAAAGATCTACCTTCAGTTAGGCCACATGCAACAAGTTGTCAGCAGTTGCATTCAATGATGCCAATATTTTCTTGAAATATATCATTCTTGTTATATTTATGTTGTGTACTTGGTGCCACGCCTCTCTTGGGCACATTATCCTATGTAGAAGCTAGGTGGCATATTCTAGAAATATTTTTGGATGTTTTGTTATTTAATATGTATTTTAACTCTATGAGGAGGTTCGAATGGTTAGACAATGAGACTCTTATCTTTATTTTTTCAACTGTAACAAAGTTTCCATATTGTATGTATGAGATTCAATAATCTTTAATAGTTAATGATCAGTTTCCTTTCCTAATGTCAAATATATGTTTCTATCTCACTTTGATGCTAGTTGTTGATAAAGGATTCATCCTTATGCTTGTTCCTTACTACAGTAAATGATTTATTGTTTGTAATTGATGCAAGTACTATCAAAGTGCTCTCTTGTTGATTAGGAGTTTCTTATTCAATGATATTTATGCTATATGTGTTTCAGAACTACCTGATGTAACCTGATGCATGTATCTCAGATTTCCTGCTAAGTCTTTCATCTTCCCATTTGATATCTCTAAACACGGATCTGAAGATATCCAAAGCCTTGCTTGATGGTGTGTATTTCATGGAGGTTTTGTGTTTATATTATTAACTGAGTATCTCACCCATTTGCTACATATTGAAAACATTTTTATTTTTAACAAACCTACAAATTTTTTTGATGGATATTAGGCTCACACCTACAATAGTCTAGGTGAGACTTCTAGTGCTAACATTTTTGGCGTCGTTGTCGGGGAGGTGAATTGAAGATAATTCCATGAGTTGTATGACAAGGACACTACTGATTTTGTTGGTGTACATAAATCAGTAAACAGAACGACTACATAGTACACCTGGCGACTCCAAAGTTCAATAGTGTCTTCCAAGAGAAGGTATACGAGGGCTAACCCAGAGTCACCTCTAGCTACACCTGAACCTGATCTAGAAAAAATCATTAGGAAGGGAAAATATTTGCAAGGAGCCTATTCTTCTAAATATTCAGGTATTTATGGAGACCTACCAGACTCTATTTTCCATACACCAATTGTTGTTTCTGATATTCCTCATTTACCTATAGTTGAAACTCCTCTAAAGTCAGAATTAGAAAATTTTCCTGTTGAATACACACCTTTTTCTGCTGAATTGAAAGAAGAAAGTTTAGAAATATTTGATTTTCTTGCATCTCCTGAAATTGTTAAGTGGTTTAGACTTGAAAGTTTGGAAGATTTTCCTTTCTTAGGTTCCCCAACTCCTCATTCATTTACATTTCCTGTAACTAAAGAAGAAGGAAACTCACTTTCTATTGAAATCTCCTCAGTTATACCCAAGTCCAAGCTAGCTTTTGTTAGGTCTGAATCTTCTTCACCTCACACTCCTCCTTTTGGAAAACCTCCTATTATATAGATTGCATTTTCACCTGCAAAATCACCTCTTACTTCTCCCAAGATTCAGAGTCCTCCTTTTCCAAATCAAATGGCAGCAGTTAATCCTCCTCAAAACAAAATGGAAGCTATTATGGCTACTAGGTATGCACCTTTAGTGCTTCCTCAACCCATGTATTCTCTCCCAATAGGGGATTACCTTAAGTACATGCATAAATTTACTGGAGAAGAAGATATTACTCTAGAAGAACATCTTGCTGCATTTTACATTTTTGCAGATAATTTGAATATTGAAAATGAAGATGTCTGGATGAGAATCTTTGTGTCAAGACTAGATGGATAAGCCCGGAAGTGGTTTAGAAGTTTAGCCCATGGATCAATAGTTGGAATTAAGGCTCTGGATGATGCCTTTCTAAGGCATGGGGGTGACAAAAAATATTTCTTGTATTACATTACAGAATTTGGGGCTCTCAAAAAGAAAGAGGGAAAAGTTGTGTCAGATTTATCAAAAATATTTAACAAGATGTACAACAAAATTCCTATTGATATTAAACCCACTGATACCTATGCTAAAATAACTTATGCAAGTGATTTTGACCTAGAATTATTTCTTTTGTTGACAAAAAGAAGGTCTACAAGCTTGGCCCATATGCAAGATTTTGCACTGGAGGTTGAATCAAATATTCTAGCAACAGATACGTTGAGGGGCAGGTCTGATAGAGATAGGAGAAAACATAAAACAAAAGCCTCATCTTCAGATGCTTGAGGTATTGATCCCAAGGTTGATGAATTGACAAAGCTGGTTAATTCATTATCTGCAGAGATGGAAAGGTTAAAGCTTGAAGGGAGACAAGTTAATAGAAATATTCAAGACTTTGGAAACATAAATCAGTTTAGAAGGTCGAACAATACACCTCATATTTTGCAGAGAGATTAGAGAAATCGAGAGGATCAAAAATTTCAAACTCCTCTACAGAACAATTTGGTTGATGATGAAGAAGGAAATAATGAGGATGAAGGCCAAGAAATTCATTGTTTAGAGGATACAACTGCCTATCCTCATTTAACCTAGACTTCTTATGAAGAGTCTTTAATGTGCAATCAATTGAATGAGTTAAGTACAGGAGAAAAAGTTAATGAAGCTCAAAACAAGTATAATCTGAGATCAAAATAGAAGGATGGAAAACCAAGTGCATCTACTCAGCCAAAAAAGTCAGATACTCCTTCAATGTATGTATCTGCACCAAATAAAGAAATAGGAGAACAGAAAAATCAGCCCATTATCAAGGCTCAGGGTCAAGAGGTAAAGGAAATCCAAAAACCCCACTCTTATTTTAATTTTGAGAATGAAATCCAAAAAATCAAGATTCATGTCCCACTCCTAGAATTGATGAAAAATGAAGACTATAATAAATCCATCTCAAAAATGTTGCATCCTTAATCATATCCCCCTTCATCAGATTCAGTTAAATTGCAAGATGAGAAGCCTGCAGTTATATTAGGACCACTAGTAGAAGGTAGAGATTATTCCTCTCCCCCATTTTACATTTCTTTGAATGTGCATGACAAGATTTTGCACAATTATCTTATGGATTCGGGTGCATCCCATAACCCAATTCCTAAGGCTTTCATGGATGAATTGGGTCTGGAAATTACTAAATATTATCATGACTTGTATTCTTTTGACTCAAGAAAAGTAAAATGTCTTGGAGTTATTAAAGATCTAGTTGTCACACTTTTCCAATTAACTATGAAATACATAGTCATGGACACATTGTCTCTTTTTTCCATGAAGGGAGGTAAGTTGTTAGGACACATTGTCTCAGTTGAAGGAGTAAATATTGACCCAAATAGAGTAGAGGTTATCAAAACCCTTTGTCTTCCAAGGTCCAAGAAAGAAATTCAGTCCTTCTTAGGTAAGATAAACTTTTTAGAGAGATTTATATATAACTTTGTTGAGTTAGTGAAATTCATCATTGTCACGTTGAGAAAAGGAAATGAAGTAAAATGGACACCATAAGCTAGGAGCTCTTTTTAACAGATAAAGAAAGCATTGGCTGATGCTTCTGTGTTGATCAGTCCTGACTACTCAAAGGAATTTTTGATTTTTTTCTTTTGCCTCCAATGACACACTAGTTGATTTCCTTGTTCAGAAGAATTCAGATGGAATGGAGAAACCTATCTATTTTTTCAGTAGGGCCTTGAGAGATGTTGAAGTCGGGTATGATATTATGGAGAAACAAGTTTATGCTTTAGTCAAAGCTCTTAAGGATTCCAGGGTATATGTTCTTCATTCAAAAATCATTTCTTATGTTTCTTCAAGTTATATGAAAGAAATTCTTATTCATCCTAATATAGATGGGAAAAGAAGTAAGTGGATTGCTAGATTTTAGAGTTTGAACTTGAGGTGAAACCCACCAAGATGGTAAAAGGTCAAGGTTTGGATAGAATTCTATTTAAATCCAATTGTAAGGCATTGGGAGTAAGTTTTATGAGTAATAACTCTATAAATCAACAATCTGATATTCATAACAGCAGCTTACTAATCATCTGAAAATTGGCAGAATGCAGTTGGTACACAAACATCATCTATTTCCTGCAAAATTTACAGCCTCCCACTGGACTTGAGAAAACCAAGGCAAGATATCTGAAACTTAAAGCAGTCAGGTATTGTATTGTTGATCATATTCTATATTGGAAGGATCCTTCAGGGATTCTTTTGAGATGTTTAGATCCATAGGAGGAAAAACAAATTATGCTTGAATTTCATGGGAGTTTATGTGGAGGTCATTACTTCTAGAGAACCACAACATATAAGATACTCAGAGCTAGGCATTGTTGGCCTAATTTATTCACTGATGTGTATGCAAAGATCATAACATGTGACAAATATCAGAAATTATCAAGTAAACATCAGCTCAAGTCTTTGCTTCTGAAACCCATAGTGGTATATGGCCCTTTCCAACAATGGTGATTAGACTTGATTGGAGAAATTCATCCATCCTCAAGTGGCCAACACTGTTGGATTCTGACTGCTACCGATTACTTTACCAAATGGATAGAATCCATTTCCACGAGGAATGAATCACACAAGTAATTATTGGTTTATTGGAAGACATTTTGTCAAGGTTTGGTTGACCAAATAAAATTGTCATTGGTAATGCAGCATCTTTCAAAGATGAGCCGCTGGTGAAATTTTGTGAAAAATTTGGTATTCAACTTATCCACTCCACTCCATATTACCCTCAGGGTAATGGCTTAGCAGAATCCTCCAACAAAATCTTATTAAAAATTATCAGAAATTTGTTGGAAGAAAATAAGAAGTCATGGGATTCTAAGTTGAAGTTTTCCCTTTGGCTAGACAAAGTAACCACCAAAAGGTCAATTGGCACCACACCATTTCAGCTGGATTATGGAACTGAAGTTGTTTTCCCTACTCAGTTAGCTTTACCTATGGAAAAATTTATTCAAGATCGAGAAGGGGAACCAGATGACTTAATCAGGAGGATGCATCAACTTGTGGAAGTATAACAAACAAGAGAGCAATTGTTTGACAAAGCACAAAGTCATCAACAAAAAATCAAAGAAATTTTTGACAAAAAGGTGAAGAAGGAATATTTTCAGCTTGGAGAACTCATACTCAAGTAGGATGATCATAGGCAGGATAAAGTAAAACATGTTAAATTTGAATCCCTTTGGCTTGGTCCTTTTAAAATTTCTGAAGTTTTGCAAAATAATATTTTTAAGCTGCAAAATTTGGAAGATGTTGAAATTTCTGGTGGCCTAGTCAATGGGAATTTTCTCAAAAAATACTTTTTCTAAAAGCCACGGGGGGCTTCATTTCATTTTAAATACCAGTCTGTTTAGTTATATTTGTTTTATTTTAATAATGACTCCTTTCCCAATGGATAAGGCACTAGAAATACAATGTTCTTGGAGCCTCCCAGGGAGGTCTCCATCCCCTGGGGAGCCAGATGTTAGAATATAGCATGTATATGGGTCATTTTTTTTGAGTTTCTAGGTTTGAGTCATAGGGTCTTTCTATTTTAGGTTTTGAGTCATGTATTATGTCAATAAATTATGTTTGATTCTTTCATGAGCAAATAAATTTGACCTTAGTCCATGTAAGAGTCTTGGTGTCATGATAGTGTTCATCATCATGAGAGAAATAAGGGTAAGTATTGGGCACACCCTTGGTCTTAAAACTCATCATTATCATGTGTCTTGTCTCAAAGGGGTGTACAAAGGTTCCTTATGTCATTTTTTATCTGTTTGAGGGTCAAATCAAGTGTCAAGTCGACTTGCTGCAAACTCACCTGAAAGTTCGCAGCGAATCAAGAAATTACCCCATGCACTAATCACACATCATTATGATTTGGAAACGTGTCAAGGGATATCTTATTGTTTTCAGTGCCTTTAATTCATCATGTTCTTCAAGTGAGTTTCAAGAAACAGGTCTATCAATTTGAATATAGTGTGTTGTAAATTGGTTAGAATTATGGCGTTGCGATTGCCTATAGCAGATGAAGGTGGATTAAATGCTTCCAAGGAACTGTCAGTTTAACTCATGACACAACATTTGAAGCTTCAGATTACTAGGTACCCTATTTAACAATCAATTGTGTTGTTTGAAGCCTTATTAGACTGGATTCTAGTTGTTGTGATTTTCTGCGCGTTGTAAATTGTTGCATAGCATGTGCGTTGCGAACTTCTGAAATTCAAATAAAAAACCTACAATATTTGTATCTCAAACCTTGTAGATCCAAGTTTTTTTTGCTTTATGCCAAATAAGATCAATTTGCAACTAGTCCTTGCAGCATGACCTTATTCACTGCATTTTCTTGTTAGTGCTACAAAGTGTGTGCATTGAAGGCGTTGTGAACCCTCTATTTTCTCACTTTAAAAAACCATCACTGACTGTGCTTTCACTCAAGTCTGAGGTTTTATCTTTTTCAAAGTAATTTTCCTCTTCATAATTGGGAATTTCACAAACCTCTCCCATTAAAACCTAGTCTAAAATTGCGCATTGCAAAGTTGATTGTGTGCTGCAAACCTGACTATGCACTGCAAACTGAAGGATCGTGTTGCAAATCCTCTGTTTTACATAGAATTTCCATGAATTTTTCATGATTGCAACCTCATCCAGTTTAGGATTTTTTTCTTTCCTCTCATCTCCTACTTTCAGTCCTTTCATTCTCACATTGTTGTTGTACATGAATATTTCATTTAGTAAATCCTAAATTGTTCAAATTTCAAATCAAAACCCTAAATATTATTGTTTTCATCATACATCTGATAACAATTGTTATAAGAGGGTAAATGGTTTTCAAACAAATATCATGGGCAATCGGTAAGGTAAGAAGGTTCACAAAGGAGGAGAAATTGTGAGGGTTGAGCCCCATGACCTGTAGCTTATAAATTCTGAACCAATTTTCAAGGAAGCATTTCAAAGAGTGGTATGCCTAGTTTTTTGTGAGAAAATGAAAAGAGGACATCTTGAGGTTGCTAAATAGTTTGCACTCAATTTCAATGGGAAAAAGACTAAGGTGGGTGCATTGGAGTTTGAAGTCTCAGAGCAATCTATTTCTAAAGCCACAAAGATACATGCTTATGGTGAAAAATGGTTTAAATCCATGTCTTTGAATTCTACATTTTCCAAGGAATTCATGAAACTTGAATGTCAAGGAGACAACCTATCCAAGGGAGTGCAAAGAAGTCATATGCTAGAGTATTTTGAAAAAATGCTCATAGTTATCCAGAGGTATTTCACTTATGAAGGGAGGTTCAATATGGTTTATCAATACAATATCAGATTGCTACTACACTTTATTGGGAAAGAGTCCATGAACCTGCCATTTTATTTGTTCAGGAGTATTGGGAAAATGTCAGATAGAGTCCAAGCTAAATCCAAGCAAGTGGATACTAGTGTCTTTCACTCTGGTTTAATCAAAATGATAGTATTAGAAGAGTTGAAGAAAACCAACATTGATTGGGAGGTTTTCCTAGTTGCATCATCATTTCATCCAGATGTTTCTCACACACCACAGTAAAAAATACAAACACCTACTCCTGGTGAGAAGACTGTGCACTCGGAGTCAACTAAAAAGAGGAATATGACTAGAAGGGATAAATCCATTCAGTATATTAATAAAATAGTTGAAGGTGGTCCCTCACAACCTCTTGATAGAGAAGTTTCTCCTATGGAAGAACTTACACCTATGGATACATCATCATGTAAAGTAAGGAGTCTGAAGGGTAAGAAGCTTGTATTTTCTCAACATGTTGTTGTAGAAGCGGTCAAGCCTAGAAGACCTTTCACCAGATCAAAAGCTAAGCAACATATTCCTATGGAAGAGGGTACATCAAAAGGATCATCTCTGCAAAAGGATAAAACTCAGCCTTTCAAGCAGCCAATAGAGATTATTGATATCAACTCCCCTTCTCAGGAAAGTAATCCTACTTTCAAAAGACTAAGGAGGCAACTTAAAAACACAAGAGTTGGAAATGAAAAATTGAAGGAGGAAAATATGGAGGCCTGAATCAAGCTAAAGGATACTTTAGATTTGTATGAAGAAACCATTGCTAATAAATATATTTGGATAAAATATCCTTACCTCTGCATAGGCAGTTGAAGAATGTGTATAGGCAGAAAAGAGCTTGCCAAGCTGAAATTAGGAGGTTGAAAGAAGAATTGCAATCATTCAAGGAGAAGGTAGAAAAAATAAATTTGGATATGTTAGCTCGTGTGGATACTAGAAGAAGCACCAAGAAAAGAGGAAGACATGATATCATTTCTACATCAACATCAATTTTTTTCCATGGTTTATTTTATATACAGACTTATAACCTTGAGCATGATTTTTTTTTCTTAAATTGTTGTTACTACATTCATATGAAATCTGCTAAGGTTACTTCATATTTCATAATATTGTAGCAGGTTCTAAAAGGGTTTCCCAGCCTTTTGTGCTAGTTTTAACACTTGAAATCAATTTTGAATGTGAAAACGCACCTAGAGAAAATTTTGCAACGTGTGTTGTCAAAGGCATTGTGAACTGATAGTTTTGGGACAGTTTGTAGTGCAGGTGCTGCGAACTAGTTGTCATGAGAATTTTTTAGCTAATGAATACTTCTAGATGTCAGATTGAGTTCGGATAAGCTCATCAAAGATCAGTTGCACATCAAGGGCCACATGCCTCAAAGATCTACCTTCAGTTAGGCCACATGCAACAAGTTGTCAGCAATTGTGTTCAATGATGCCAACATTTTTCTGAAATATAGCATTCTTTTTAGATTTTTGTTTTCAAGGAAGAGAGTATGAAGGACATTGTAAATGCATGCAAAACCTCCATGATCCGATAGGCCTCGTCAAGTTGTTTCCAACGGTAGATGACATGTCGCGTGGTTCCTCACAATTTAGAAGTTATGCTCTCTTAAATTTGAATCCAAAATTTATGGTCAAGAATCCTTGTATTTAAGTTCAAAGAAGTTACAAGTTGGCCCTAAATTCAAGTAAAGGAGAAAAGTTGTTTCAAACAAGAAGTTATAGGTTATCCCTAAAGACAAGAAAAGGAGGTACTTAGAAAAGTATAAATACCCATCAAGAGCCTCTCATTTGAGTAAAATAAATATCGTTATTTACCATTAAATATTACGATCTCTTAGCAAAAGCATGGAAACAAATTTTAGAGGGAATATAAATTGAAGAAGGGAGAAATTCCAAGGGAAGATGAAGTCTTGTGATGATGTGTTCTAAGGTATGTTCTTTAAAGTACATCTTGTCATTTTCGCTATAATTTTTTTTCTATAATTATTCATATAGTGAAACTTGGAGACTATTGAGAAGACATATCAAGGTACCTGTGGTATGAATTTCATCTTCCGGGTCATTGTATTTTTGGAGATACAATCTGTGGAAGATAGGGTTTTTTACTAGTCTTGTAACTAGTCACAAACAAATGTTCCGAGTAAAATAGCCATAACTTCTTCATAGAGGATCCAACTTCTATGAGACCAACTGAATTGAAAATATTACATTCCATAGTATTTTTTATGTGAGTTTTAAAATCAGAAATCAAATATTGAGCATGTTACATGTTGTACAAGTTCGCTCTCAAGAATAGGTCAAAATTTAGGAAGGTCTGCCATTTTCTTTGTATCTCTTTTTCAGTGACAAATCAAGCAATGAAGCTTGGAGGAATTTCATTAAATATATCAAAGAATATTGGGTACAAGTTTCAAATATTGATTCATTACAGGTACAGAGTTTTACTTGTTGGAAGTTAGGGTTTGTGAATAATCCAGAAACTAGTCCCAAATAGGTGTTCAAGATAAATTTAAGAAGTGATGTTGGGGTTTATATGTGGACCCATGTGGACCTAGGATATTTGTGTGGACCAGTTTCTATGTGGACCAGGTTTGATTATCAATGATAGTGACAAAAGCAGTGACCAAAAAAATGACAGTGATGGTCTATATGGACCCAGTTTCTCTGTGAACTCAGTTTCTAAGTGGACCCATTTTGATGATGTTGAAGTTGAGAAAGGTATGATGAGTAGAGATCTTACGCACCAAGGTTGTTACAGGATGAAAGGTATGTTTTTCTATATGATTTTAGGTTTGTATATTGGATTTTTTTGACACATGCACTAGTACATATGGGTGGATTATTCCACAAAAATTTTCCACGTTTCCATTAGTTTCATCTTTTTTTTTAAAGGGGGCAGGATTTTCGTCACTATTGCCACGAAAGTTCGTCGTAATATCGACGAATAGGTTATTTTAACCTAGTCGGGATTTTCGTCGCTATTGCGATGAACTTTCGTGGCAATAGCAACGAAAATTTTGCCTATATCATTTGTCGGTGTTAACGGCTAGTTGACTATTTGATCTATATATACCTGAATTTAAGAGACTTTGTGACACAATTGCTATAGTTGCGACACTGTTCTTGGATTTTGTTTGAGCTGTTTATTTTTTCTGTCACCCACCGGTTGAACAAATCCAATTCTCAATCTACATAGCTCGGATTTTGAACTTGCAAGGTTAGTATGTCTTTTTTTATTGATGTACTCATTTAACTTGTAAATTTTTGTTCAAATGTCCAAATTTCATGTAGCTTGTTTTTTCCTTGATAATATATTATATGTGTAGTACCATATTTCATATCTTTATTTTTTTAATCTAGTTAGTATATTTTATGGAAAAGGGTATGTGGATTCCATAATATTCTAGGTTTATGGAATCCAAATACCCTTTTCCCTTCAATTGTAGCTATAATGTCTCTCTCTTTTCATTGATAAAGATATGGAATTGCTCTTGAAACTCAACCCTGATCGGTGAAATGATAGTAATTGATTGTCAT
>JZKD02S1451573.1:706514-737198 GCA_000966675.3 Picea glauca
GAATCATCCCTTACTTATATTAGACTTGTCCAATCAACAAAGGCATCTATTGGCTCAACAAGGCCGACCTCTCTAAGTCACTTTATAATTATTATTATTATTATTATTATTATTAACCATATTAATTATCTTTTACATTTATTATTAATCACAATAAGGTGAGGCCGACCTGTACCCTTTACATAACAATTAGGGTTACAGGCAGGTCTGACTCTTGAACAACATATAGAAAAGGATCTGATACACCCACTAGTGCTCATCCACTAGGGGTACATCCATAGGGATGTCATTGCTCTGGCTCACTGCATTACACAGAAGAACCAAATCTACACATGTTCACGTGTGCTCATCCACAGGCACATTCACTCTACATATATTCTTTCCCATTGCCTCACATAGAAGAATCACCTGGAGTTTTCTCGTCAACTCTGTTGCTCAGAGGAGGCTAACACATCATCTTCATTGTTGTTCACATGAGGATGTACCCAACACTTTTGGATTTCACACGTTCACCTTATGCTTAGCCATAGACATGTCCAACTCATCAAATCGCCTTTCCCACTGGATAATCATATGGAGTTATTCTCACTCTCTGAATGGAGGAGGTTATCTCTGCGTTCCTATCTCTATCTCAGGCAGGAACCACGTACCCTTCTTAGGGGCTTTCTCTCAGGTTTATAAGTTGAGAGAAAGACTTCACATAGATGCAATGATCCACACCTCACAGGTTTGTAAGCTAGATAATGTCTCACATAGTTGCATTCATCAACACTCCCTCTCAGCTAGGGAGGCATTCTTTATCATGCCAAGTCTCTATAACACACCCACAACGAGGCATAAAAAAAAATTATTTTCTTAAAGGACAAAATCTCCATTCATGGTTTCTAATTTGGAAAGTCGGGGAACCAGTCTAACCTCCTAGTCAAGGATCTCTGATTTTGAAGCCAAACAACTCTCTGAGACCCTGATGATCTCGTTATGTAATTAAACATAGAACCTTTCGGCTTCTTGGTGTAGGTTTAAGGGCACCCGCGACCTTCCCTATCACTCCCCTGCGAAATCTCAGAGTTCTGGGCATTAGCTCCTTTTCTAGATAAACCCCCTCTTGATGTGACCTTGGTCGATGACCTTACGGGACCATGTGATTGTGAACATAGCCAAAGGCAGTTTGAATCAAACTGCTTTTCGGCCTGCAATTCTCCTCGAGCCTCCACGTGCCCTCTTTTCAAATCCACGGTTTGAATTGCGGCCCGCCCTCAACTTTTTAATGTTCGTGCAAATCCTATCCACGCAATGCTATGAGACCATCGATCTCCTAATCTTGACGATACTTCAAAAAATGGCAGTTCATATCTACCCCTCTCAGACCTACGGATCAGATCTGACCTCTTGAAAAATCAACAGACAAGATCTCCTTCGTGATTTCAGGTTTCAGGAGTTTCAACTCTCAAAACCATGCTCTCTTCCATACTTCAATCTTCTGAGTTGACGATCTGTGGACACATATCCTCCTAATCAGTGACCCTGCCTTTACTTCGGATGGTTGACCTTTCAAATGGATCAATGGTCTTGTGGCCCCCTTCTCGATCAATGGTCGAGATTTCCTTCGGGTTTCAGACTTCTGAGATCTCAAATATCAAACTTCACCCTTTTTCCCAATGGATTTTATACGGAGGCTATAATCCATTGACGCATGTCCTCTTGATCTGACGATAGAGGATTAATTTGGGTCTTTACCTAGAGTCCATGGATTTTCTCCACGTCTCCCTTAGATCGAACGCCTATGAATTACTTCGGATCTTTATCTGGAGTTCTCAGATTTTTGACACATCTCCCTTGGATATGACGACATAGATCCACTTCAGGTGATCCGATGCTTGATATTCACTTCGGACGACCTGACGACTCAGCTTGACTTCGGTTGATCAAATGGTTGAGATTTACTTTAGATTTTTGAAAGTTCGGACTTCAGAATTCTTAACTCTCAATCCTTGCCTTCTCCTGAATAGATAGTATTTGATGGCTCAGATTCACCTTGGCGATCCAACACTTGAGATTTACTTCGGGTGATCTGACGGCTTAGATCTACTTCTGCTAATCAGACGATTGGAGTTTGCTTCGGATTTTCAGGACTTCAGACTTCGCAAATCTAAAATCTCAACTGAGAAACTCTCGAATGGATTTTCTAAAGATTTTGATCTGACAGCTAATATTCACTTTGGAAATCTGAGGCTTGAATTTTACTTCGGATGATCTGACGGTCGACATTTACTTCGGGTATTCATCTGGAATCCACAGATTCACGCCACCTGTCCTCTAGATCTGATGGTTCATATCTACTTCAGACAATCTGATAGTTGACGTTTACTTCAGGTCTTCACCCAGAATCCACAAATCCATGCCACCTATCCTCTAGATTTGACGGTTCATATCTACTTCGGACTATCTGACAGTTGATGTTTACTTCGGGTATTCACCCAAAATGCACAGATTCACGCCACCTGTCCTCTAGATATGATGATCCAGATCTCTTCGGCCCTTCGGCACATCAATGCTTCGGCGCTTCGGGATTTGGGAGTTTCAACTCTCAATCTGAAACTCTTTATTGATTTCTCTGGAGTTACTGATCTTCTAACGTGTGTCCCCTGGAGATCAACGGCCAGGATTTACTTCAGCTATTTTTCCTCCTCCTTGTCCACAACCCTCTAAAGTTGTGGATCTTACGCCACTTGTCCTCCTTGACGATGGCGGTCCCAATTTACTTCAGGACTTCGGGACTTTGACAAGTCCACTCTTCTGCGCACACAAGGGTTAGGTCTTGTGCATTTACTTCTGGATCCAATGGTTACTGGTCCTTCATGCTCATATCTAGTAGATGGGATCCGTTCCCCTCCTCTGCACTTCCTTTGTTCAATGGACACTGATCTAATGGTCCAACCTCCTCTCCACAACCGATCTGACGGTTGTTGTCACTCCTCCTCCCGATCTTTCAACTTCCTCTAGCTTAGAGGATTTTCTAAGTATTCAAAGGCCTCAGCCTTTGTTTCTCCTACGATTTTGTCTCATGGACCTTTTCTGCACTTATGAAAAGTGCTTATCTCTTCTAATCTTCAGGACTTGGAATAATTCCTACTACTTTTCCCTCTTAGCACTATCTCTTCTGATCTTCAACTGCTCATACCTCGAAGGTCTTTGTCCCTTCTATACCTCAAAGGGATTTATGTGCCCTCCTGGAAACGTTTTCTCAAGCACTCTGTACTGAGTTGCAGAGTGTTCGGTAACTTTGTGAGTGTATCCTAAGTGCTTTGTAACTTTGCCTTCGAGGTTTTGGTCACTCCAACACATGAATCTCCCGAAGCGCGGACTCTGAATCTCATAAATCGGACGGTCGAGAAGGATCCCAATGCATCCAGAGATCCACGGTCCAGATTAACTTCAGGACTTCATGGATTTTTACTTCCATTACGACAAACTCACATTTCTCCAAACTCGCGAAGTTCGGAGGAATCAAGGGGTTAACTCTTTTACTCCTTTCCATATCCAATGGTCACAACGGACCTTGGCTCTTTCTGAATAGTTTCTCATTCGTTCGTCATATGAACAAAGGAGCCTTCCCTTTCGATACTTCAATCTCACTACTCTTCCTGAGCTTTGTTAACTCTAAAATTCTTAAGAGCTTTGTGCTCTTTCTCTTGGACGTAACACTTGGAAGAATCCTTCGGCGCACCCCTTATGCTCATTCCTCGACTCTAGAACTTAAGTGGTTCTCAGTCTCTTTTTGCCTCGCAGAGAGCCTGTGCATACGTTCCCTATCTCTCCTGAGATTTAACGACTTCGTCATCCAAGGGACTCAGAACGACTAGGAGGGTCGACATGCGTACATGAAACTATGCCCAAGGTCGACAAACTCACAGTTCGTGGCTCTAGCTTAATCCCCCATGGGACGCAAGCATTTACGAGTATAAAACATATCCCATCCATATAATTTCCTACTTGCCTAGTTATACAACCAAGCAGACATAAAAAATGGGTATAGTATAAATCATTAAGCAAACATATTTATCCCTGCAACATTCATAGGATATCCAACTTTAATTCACAATACCACTTAAATACACAAGATATGTGATTTACTTATCTATTACAAGTGGTAGCCAACTAATTGATTTTTGGTTTTTGACCTTCCACCCAACCATAGGCTCAGAGGCATTCCTTCTTAGCACTCTAGCCACCCCCGTGCCAAGCCATGATATCACCAGGGAACTCTCGGAGTTGTCAAGGATTCTTTCTCTATTTCAACTTTCGCTCGGGTTCTGTTCTCTACAAAATTTTAGAGATTTCTTTCTCTGTTATGGCCCTGGGCAAGGTTTATCAGATGCTCACTCGGCATCAAGCTCGCGGCCTTCTGTTCCTCATCTGTTGGAGAGCTCTATACATTCTCCTTATCCATTTGTATATCTTTCTTCCAGGATGGTTCTCGACCCATCCTATTCCTTCTGTCAGAAGGGAACTCAGATTAGCTTGGTCTGTCATACCTAGTGGTACTTCGAGCTGACATTATGCAGTTAGACCATGCTCCCATTCATGGGAGTGGTTGATAATTCAACCACTGGTCCTTTCTTCATTAATCAGTTTCTCTCCTTGGGATTCGAAGGAGATTTATTATCCCCATCAATGGAAATTTTGGGATATTTGATATAATGAACCCTCTCTTATAGTTTTCATATTCTTTCCTGTAGTGATATCATGGCCAGTACTTTCAAGCCTTCACCCCCATAGCCAGTTATTAGAAACTCAAACAATAATAAATTTACACTGTCCACAGTCCTCAGCATGGTAAATCCTATTTTATGATTAATTATAAGCTGGGGGAAACAGGGGTGTTAAAATTTCCTCCCCCTTAAGGGAATATCATCCTCGGTGTTCTTTCTCAAAACACCTGTCATGCCTTTCTCATTTAGTTGTTTCAAAAAAATCTTGATCCTTCTTCCTCAGTCAGGTCCTTTTTTAGTCCTTTAATCTTGGTCACCTGCTTTATATAATTCTTGGACAACAAGCACGTTAATCATAGTCTTATGTGAAAACATTGCATAAAAAAAATTTCTTGGAAAATCTCATAATCTTAGCACAATAATTATCTACACATTTTGTGGATTTGTATCCACATGGTTGTTTTGTTATCCAAGATCATTGTTTGTCCTTGACATACCCATTGGGTGCATGATCCCAATTCAATAGTTTACAAGAACTATCATATTTTCATCTTCCTTGCGGTCACTCACCCTCAAGGCCCAGGCTCAGGCATCCCCTTCTCTGCTATACAGTCCCTCAGGTGATCCATCTTGCCTTGCTAAGGTTTTCTTGCACAGGAAGAACTACCCATCATGTGCATGATCCTGATCAATAATTTACAAGAACTATTAAGCTCTCCTCTTCCTTATGGTCACTCACCCTCTAGGCCCAGGCTCAGGCATCCCCTTCTCTGCTATACAGTCCCTTGGATGATCCATCTTTCCTTGCCAAGGTTTTCTCGCACAGGAAGAATTCCAAAGACTCTGTCGAGTCTTACAGTCGAGGTGTCCCTCAGACTTTCTCTGTCGAGGTGTCCCTTCAGCTTGTGTTACCTCAATACAATATATTATATGCAATCATGGTTTACCACGGGGCTCTCATGGCTCAGCAGTAGCCATTTTTCATGCTTTTAAAGCTTGACAACCTTCCGGCTCAACTAAAGTTAGGGACGAAGGTTACTCTCCTTCTCCCAACTCAATCAAAGATAGGGACAAAGGTTACCTTCCTTCTCCCTAATTAGTCTTTATTTCATGCAATCGGATTATACTCTTTCTCACCTGTATCACAGACATATAAAAATTCACGAGACATCATCATAAATTTTAAATTCAAAATTTTCTTATAAATCTGTGACCCACATATATCCAAATTCCACATTTTATTTCCATATTTGTTTTGCACAGGAAACAAATTCATAATTATGGGAATTTCCTTCCCATAGTGGTTTGGCTCAACAGGCAATTGGTCTTCCTTACGGATTTCAATGCTGCCAGATTCAAGACTCCTTTGCTTCCTGCACTTTCAACTTCAATCATCCAAACAAATTGTTAGTTTCCATGCACATACATTTTATTGCACCTTTATAACGTCATCACAAACAATTTCAGAATTGTGCATACTAATAATCAAATTCACTTTATCATAAAGGAAATACCATTCCTTGCAGCTTAGCTTAGAAGTCAATTGGTCTTCCTTATGGGCTTACAATGCTGCCATATCCAAGACCCATTTCCTCCTACAATTTCAACATTCCTCAGCCAAACAAATTGCTAGTTTTCATGCACATTATTTATACATTAAAAAAGAGGCCTAAGCATGGGTAAACCCATGAGCCGATGTCCCATACCCGTTACATAAACCCTAAAACAAAAAATGCTTGCAAAAAGGGTGAGATCCCGCGATCTCCTCTTCGCCTGGGTGCTCCGTCTTCGACCAGCCTGTCGAAGTCCCAAAAATGGTCAAACATGAGCAACATTCTCCCAAAACTTGATCGAGGTCCAACAGGCCCCCAACACTCACCTTTGACTCGTCCTGAGTCACTCTGATCTGGGCAACACTGCTTCAAAGGCCTCGATATTGGCTTAAGCTTCCTCGACCTGCTGCTTCACCATATCCTCCTGCTCAGCGAACTCCTGAATGACTTTCTCAGTGACAGGCCCTTCTAGGCATTGTTCCACTGCTGTGACGTTTATTCCCTTTGGTCTCTCACTTACTGTGGATTTCTCGACACTTCTTGCAGTTCTAACTTAGCTACTCTTGCTTGAAGTTGTTGAATGGCTTCAGCGAGCTTCCCCACTTGGCTCTCAGTTGTGTCTTCTTCCATCTAAGTCAATCCTGACATAGAGAGAAGTGCTCTAGTGACTGCTTCTCTAACCCCAATCTGCTCCACGAGCAGTTCATATTTTTCTCTCTGGATTTTCTCTCTGTCTTCCTCAAACTTCACTCTCATGTCATCTTTTTCTTGCTACGCAACCCAAAGTTGCTCTAGGGCTTCCTCCTTTACCTACTTCAAGGTCTCTGTGTCCTACTCTTTTTCTTCTTGTACTCGACGAAGGCGAGCCTCTGTAGCATTTGCTATCCTTCACAGTTGGGTGGGATCATCCCCCAATTCTACAGCTTCTGATGACGACAGCGCAGTAGACACTGCGCGGCTCGAATAGAAAGCTTGTTGTACCCCCTTCAGCTCTGCCTCGATTATGTCATACATTGTCTCTTACTTTGCTTTGTTTCGCTGCAAGATATCATCCAAAGCATCTACTACAGTTGCAATGATGAGGTCAATATCATCCATTGTGAACACATTCTATGACTAGGGCTTGTTGGCTCATGACTTCTTCTGTGCTTAGGGTTTCTTTGGAGAAACCTTCCTTTTCTTTGATGTCTTGGGATCTGTAAGGGGATCTTTCTATGGTGTCACTTCACCCTCTTATTTCTTGTCTTATTCCCCTCCCTCTTCTTGATTTACTTCGTCACCTCCTCCTCCTCCAGGTGAGTCAGGTGCAGTTTCCTCCGATGCATTGTTTATCTCTTGAAATTCTTCCTTTTTCTTCTTCTTCTTAGTGTTGCTCGGTCCATCACACTCAGTCCTAGTGAGCACGGGCCTTCTAATAAGATCGAGGTTGGAGAGTTTTGTGTCTCCAACTGGTACAAGGAATTCTATAGGTCATTCCTTGGTTATCTCCTCCATATCTTCCTTAGTCAATTTGTAGTAAGACTACAATTCCTCCTTGTTTTAGTCCTCACGCGTGGTGATATATATGAAGTGTCGGTCTGCGTGGAACTTCGTGAGTGGCCTAAACCTATGGAGTGTATTCAGCATCATCCAAGGGAAGGATTCAATGGCTTGCATGAGCTGTAAGTAGTAGGTGTGGAAGACAACATTCAACTACCACTGCTTCGCCATATCGCTTGTATACCACAAGGTAGTGAACCTCGTGGCCAGTGGTTCTGATGGCTTGACCTCTGGGAATGTTGCTCCGTCCAGCATCTCCCAAGAAACAACTGCTATAAGAATGAGTAGCCAGCTGAAGTGGAATTCATAACCTTGGTCATACACTTCGTAGTAGTCCTTCTCTAACTCGTTGACGAGGTATCTCACCCAGTTCATATGCATCCCTTCAACGCACTTCCCTGCGAGGTCAACTACGAAAATTGTGACCTGAGTCGGTCTATTCTTCCTGGAGAGAATTCCCGCTATCAACTAACAAGCTAGGTGCATTGTGCCATCTTGGATGGAGCCTACCTTGTAGCCCCGCTTCCCCTTCTCCACATCATCGTAGGTTTCCTTTATACACTGCATCAGGGAGCGATCTGCAGCCTTCTCTGGATAGAACTAGTGAGGGTCTGGTCCCTGCATGCTCAATCCAGTAATCATGTGGATCAGCGCCAGATCCACAGTCATGCACATGTCTAACCAGAGATAACCTCCATGGTATCATGACAGGAGGAGTTTAACGCACGCGTTAACCTCTTGATGTCTACCGAAGTGGGGTATCTATGTTAACCTCCTGAGTTTAATGCACGCGTTAACCTCACAATCCCCTTGATCCATGGCTAGGGAACTATCTTCGACTTCTTCCCAGTCATCTTTGTCAGGTAGTGATGTGGTGCGAGCATCGCATAATTCTTTCTATCACCAAGGTTGAAATCGTTGATCTTAAGGTCAGGGGTCAGTCCTAGCTATGGTCCGACTACGCGTATCCCCTTTGGGAGGTATGCAGTGCGAGTGTGTACTCGAAGTCATGCGGGACGTTGTCACAACTAACCATGCCAGCCAGAGGCAAGATATAGTCGGGCAAGACCGACAGGATCATCTTCGCATTCGTCAGGTCGTCGCAGTGCTTGCTTCTCTTCTCTATCGCAGTTCAGGATGGCCCAGATTGACTTCCAGTCGAGCGGGATGCTTTCAATCCTTGTGTCGATGAGGCTTGTACTGCTGCAGACATAAATTTCTCAGCCATAAGGTCTATTAGGATCTCCTCCATGGACTTATCTACTGTGCTATGTTCACCCTACATACACGCTCGTAATCAAATCACTCAGGTAGGTGAATAGACACTCGAGGTAAGAAAAACGGGTGGTGAGGTCTCAAAATCACAGCGTGATAGAAACTAGTTCTTTGTTAGCTCGAATAACCACAATTTTCAAAAGTGTCCCCGGTGAGGCAATCGACAAATTAAATAAACAACATCGTAACAGATTCCTCCAACAGGTCTAAATGCCTTAATCAATACGGTTCCATCTGTTATGGTGCAGTCCCAACGGTCCAATGGAAATCTTTCCAGAAATAAATGTGTTTCTAACCATTCTGGAGCGTCGTTCTAACGGTCGAGACACCTCCAACGGTCATATAGCTTTTCCAAGTCAAAGTTCTCTTCTACGTTGTTCTACTATTCCGATGATGTTCAATTTTTGCAAGACTACTTCCTGCGAAGTCTTCACTGGAACCTCCTGTAGTCTTTCTAACTTAGCTTTCTTCTTGCTGATCTTTATGGCCTTCTTCCCTGTGATCTGAGTTTCTGGATTCCTCTTTCCATTCGTATTCTTATCTTCTCTTAGCATAGTAACTTTGCACTATTGATGTTCTCTCAAAATTTTCGCATGCAATATCTCTTCTATTACTACATCTGGGGTAGGTTCTCTTCCATCCTGCATGGATAGGTTCTTTAAGCCTTCTTGTGTTCTTTCAACTTCAACAGCTAAGCCTCTGGCCCTCAGTTGCTTTGACTTGTCCTCTTTTTCTTGTACTAGTCGCTCTATTTTCCCGGCTATGAAGTCTCTTAATTCTTGCTTTTTCTGTTCTATGGCTTCTTCCTCTGCTTTCCTCCAAATATGATCTTTCTCAATCCAAGTCTTTCCTAAAAAAAGTGAAAAAGGAGCGTTGTTCTCAACAAACTTAATGACCTCAAATTCTTCTTTAGTCGGTTCTCCATGAGCAATCATAGGTACATGAGTAAGTCTTCCACATAAGGTTATCATCTTTCCTTTAAACAATCATATCCCTCCTAATGAAGGAATCATAGCCGGCTTTCCCAAAATTTCCAAAGTACTTTCTGGCATAATTTTCACTTGTGTTTCCTCATCCAAGACACAGTCTATGTCGAAGTATCCTATTCGTGTTTCTATGCACTGCTTTTCTTTTAATATCTCTGGTAAATTGATGTCTCTATAATCATTCAATGTTTCTTTCAGCTGTAATAACATAGTTTCTGATTTTGTCTGATTCTCTAACATATCCTTAGTTTATTGACCTTCCTCATGGTTTGTTTGTCTTAGATTCATCTTCTTAACTTTAGAAATCATTCAAGGGCAATCCAAAACCTCATGATCAATAGCTTTACAAAAAATACAAATAGGACTTATACCAAGGCATTCTTTAGCAAGATGTCACGGTCTTCTGCAGTTATAACACAATGTCAATCCTCTCTTTCTCTTAAAGGATCCCCAACCTTTCTTGTACTACACACCGGGATCACAGTGATGGACCTACAATATGAAAAAATTATTTCTAGGTTCATGCATCCACTTATTAGTCCAAAAATTATTTCTATGCATAGGAATAACATATCTTCCATTATGTCTATCAAATCTATTCAAATCAAATATTCTTTCTTCTAACTGTGCCCTAGTTTTGACAGTAGGACCAAATCTATCAAACATACCTAGATCCATACTTTTGAAGCAAAAATTTCCACTTACCTTACCTTTACCAGAGCACAAAGCTTTAAGATCTTACCTCTTTCTTCAAATCGGGCTTCCTTCTCTTAGCACAGAGCTTCGCAAGTCAAGTAAAATACTGCGCACTACAACAACATATCTATGCACAGAGCTTTCTCTTTTCTTCAGTTCCCAGCAATTACAGTTTCAGGTCCTGAGAATGGAACCATTTGTTGGCACAGGGGCAGACCCAGGGTTCAACACTTCAACAACACACCAACAAAACCCTAACTACCAGCCCTTTCGACAACAGCTGCGAAGCAGATGAAGTCTCACCCGAGGTAGAGGCAGGGGGGTTGCAGGACTCAAGTGTCTACAAACTAGATGGGACATAGATCTGTGATCAAAATACTTAACAGAGCACTTATAAACTAACATTCATTAGTATTTTAACCATTATTCACGTCGCAAGTTAAACCCTTGTTACAGAACAACACAATATTACTCAAGATCTAAGCATATCTAACCATTATCACATAGCATCAAAGTAGATATAGAATTCATAAATATATAGAGCATTGAGCATCAATGGATTAAGCAATTAAATACATAAACAACATAGCACAAAGCACATCAAAACAATATATGCGTGATTCACCCTAGTGTGGGGCTACGTCTACCAACTCTTCTTCTCTTCTTTATTAGTCTCTTCAATCTCCTTACAAGAACCAAGCTAGAACGCCAACTCCGCATAGGATAGGAGATCTACATGCACGTCTCCAGATCCTCCTTCCCCAAGTTAGATCAAAGAAAAAAGCCTTACACAATATGTGCACAAATAACTTACAAAACGCTTGCACATAACTTTGCCATCCTTAACACATCTTCTTGCACATAGCTAACATTAGCACTAATCCATCGGATCCTTCTTACATCTCCTAGCTACTTATTTATACATTACAAAAGAGGCCTAAGAATGGGTAAACCCATGGGCCGACGTCCCATACACATTACATAAACCTTAAAACCCAAAAATCCTGCAAAAAGGGTGAGATCTCGCAATCTCCGCTTCGCTTGGGCGCTCCGTCTTCGACCATCCTGTCGAAGTCCCAAAAATGGTCAAACAGGACCAACGTTCTCCCAAAACTTGGTCGAGGACCAACAATAGGCATGACCATTTTTATATCGGTTTTGGCTGTTAGCACCCCCTCTGATATTATCCCATCAGTGGTGCTCCATGGGGACTTTTAAAGTCCCTTCAACAATATTTCAACAAGAACCTTCTCATATTCATCCTTTGATTGAAGTTGTTCGTTATTGGCAACTGTCTTTCTCAATAGTTCCAATCTATTTCTTTCTACACATGACATACATCATAAACACATTAGTCGTCATGTAAATTAAAAATGCAAGTACCATAGAATTTAAATTAATAAAACATTTCCAGACATGTCCTAGCATATTTGTATGCACTTCATCACATTATCCTTAATGTTTTCATGAGTGAAATATCGACAATTCTCAACAGTTTCTGCAGTAATACAATCCTCATCACTTTGGTGTCAAAACATATACTTCTATTAGTAAATCATCTTTCTCATTCCAGAGGGAACATAACACATAACAAGAAAACAGTTAGGGGCTCTCCCCTTCTTCCAATTCTTTCTACATTGCCTGGAGCTTTCCAACCCAGCTGAGTTATCTCTAAAGGCCTTACTACCTTTTCTTAACATGGCTTCAACCAAGCCTATTTAATCAAATATACTCCTTTATTTATTCATTAGTCTCATATTCATTACATCATGCTTTCAAAATGTAATCTATATATATATATATAGATATATATAAGCTTGTAGTTCACTGCTCAGTTTCTCAGCAGTTACTAAGGTCGTGACTCTGACCCTCTGATTCCTGACAGAGTTTTCACACAGTTCTTCCATAGGGGACTCCTTTAGCATGCAACTTCCTTATTGCACGTCCATCACTATCTGTGCTGGACTCAACCTTTAGTTAGCTTTTATCTATTTAAAAAATATTCCCCAAGGAATATAAACATGCATCTTTGTCATGTACCCAAATTATGTATCCATCCATATTCTGGTTTTGTTAAATTACATCCATGATGTACTTAACCATATTCATAATCCTAAACCTACCTGTAGCGGTCATAGATATGTTTCACAACCCACCTACATCTCTACTTTTAAGATTAGTCAACTCAGGATTGTTCACAATCCTTCTCATGTGATTCTTAAAGGCATAATCATTTTCCTCTTATTATGGCAATAGAGCATCTTTGCTCATTTATCATTTTTATCTAATTATATTAGTATTTTCCCGAGGAAAGGGAACAGATTCCCCCTCAATCTATTATTTGGAACAAAACTTTCATGACTCTTCGGAATGGAGTCAGCCATGCATCCATAGTATTCATTTATTTTGGACAAGAGTAATTCTTGCTTTATATTTCACTCATCAGGGAAACCATATTGTACCTATCACTATACTCTTACATCATACATGTGCATCACTTGCACATTTAATATCATTCATACCTAACTGGTATTAATATCAAGCTTCATATTAGGAAGCTCCACAATGCATTAAACCCATGCACTCAAGCATAATTGAACACATGTAAGTATTCATCATGCTAGCTTATTGCTTGCACCTTTTTCCATGTCATTCACACGCATGGACATATCAGGATTCTATATCCTTTTCCAAAGAATCTTCCAATAATCCTTACGATCATGTATACACATTCATGTAGAAGTAGGTGCATCTCTTGCACCTTTTTACCTCATGCATTCGCTTGATATTTTAATTTCATCATTAGTGTCCTTTAGTTTGATATTTTAGTCACTTATAGGACTAATCTCACAGTCATATCTCGTATTGGTGTTGCCTTCTCTTATGACAATAACCAACCAGGGTCACTTTCCTCTTTATGCGACAACTTCTAGCAAGAAAACCTTCTTGCCTCAACGTCCATAGGGTTTTTCCCATATCACTTTTCTGTGGTCATGAGGAGTTATATACTCCGATTTTAATTTAAAGCAGTAACTATAACTTCCAAGGATCCTACCTAATGTTATCAGATTCCTTTAAGCCCACAAAGGTATTAACCATTATATAATCTACCATCATTAGTGCCTGAAGTTCCAACTGCCCATTCTTAGAAGCAGTGTTACGAACACCAGGTCATCTGTACTTCAGGCTTCAACTGCTCTTGACAAAACCCTGCCACATTCAACTATCCACATTCAAGTCTTATTATAAATGTTAATTAGCATATCACTTTGACAAAGGGATAAAGAAATTCTTCTGCTGAAATTCGACAAGAATTCCCAAAATCACAGGTTCAATCTGCAGTCCTTCTCCTCAAGGAGTAAATGCAGATAAAAATACCTCTTTATGCGACTCGTACATGAGCCCAAGAAAGCCAAGTGTTGTAATCATACTTTGATACCAATTTGTAACACACCCTCGCTTTTCTTAAAGGACGGAATCTCCATTCATGGTTTCTAATTTGGAAAGTAGGGGAACCAGAACAACCTCCTGGTCAAGGATCTCTGATTTTGAATCCAAACAACTCTCTGAGACCTTGATGGTCTCATTTTCTAAATAAAAACAAAACTTTTGGCTTCTTGGTGCAGGTTTAAGGGCACCCGCGACCTTCCCTTTCACTCCCCTGCGAAATCTCAGAGTATTGGGCGTTAGCTCCTTTTCTGGATAAGCCCCCTCTTGACGTGACCTTGGGTGATCACCTTACGGGACCATGTGATTGCGAACGTGGCCAAAGGATGTTTGAATCAAACTGATTTTCAGCCCACAATTCTCCTCGAGCCTCTACGTGTCCTCTTTTCAAATCCACGGTTTGAATTGTGGCCCGCCCTCAACTTTTTAATGTTCATGCAACTCCTATCCCTGCAATGCTACGGGACCGTTGATCTCACGATCTTGACAGTACTTCAAAAACTAGTGGTTGAGGTCTACCCCTCTCAGACCTACAGATCAGATATGACCTCTTGCAAAATCAATGGATGAGATCTCCTTCTTGATTTTGGGTTTTGGGAGTTTCAACTCTAAAAACCCTTCTCTCTTCCCTACTTAAATCTTCTGAGTTGATGATCTGTGGACACCTGTCCTCCTAATCAACAGCCCTTCCTTTACTTCAGGTGGTTTACCTTTCAACTGGATCAATGGTCTTGTGGCCCTCTTCTCGATCAATGGTCGAGATTTCCTTCGGGTTTCGGACTTATGAGATCTCAAATCTCAAACTTCACCCTTTTTCCCAATGGCTTTTATATGGAGGCTATAATCCACTGACACGTGTCCTCTTGATCTGATGATCGAGGTTTACTTTGGGTCTTTACCCGGAGTCCACAGATTTTCTCCATGTCTCCCTTAGATTGGACGTCTATGAATTACTTTGGATCTTTATCCGGAGTTCTCAGATTTTCGCAACGTCTCCCTTGGATCTGACGACTCAAATCTGTTATCACTCTGTAAATTCCCAGAGGTTGTTGGAAAGCAGAAGAAACTTACCAGAGATAACCTTATCCAACCACTTCGAAACTGGGATCTAGCCCTACCAGTTTCAAAGAGGGATCTCTCTATAAGATATAAATTTGTTTTAACATCAGATATTAGGCTAGTAAAAATATGTAGAACCGAGTTGTTTGTTTTTTATAAAATGGATGAAAGGTTTTACGCATTCATTGGGCTATGGGGTCTGTTTAATAAAGGTAGATATCAAAGAACAGATGTAAAGATTCTTTTCACAAGAAAGGATAATGCATCTATTGGATTCTTTAGAAATAAAATGATGGACACCAGAAAAAGGTGAGATTGTTTAATTAAAACCAAGAAGCATTTAAGAATTTCTTGAATACAACGTAAGAAGAAAAACACTTAGATATTTAAAAGATAGGAACAGAGTACGCAAAGGTAAATTCTGAAACTTTAACTCCTTTTAAATGATCAGGTTAGGAAACAAGATGATAACTAAGAGAGATACACATTCAACTAAGAATAGAAAACTTCACCAACAGATGACACTCAAGAATCCTGTGAAATGTCTCTTTATATTACTGGAAGATCTCTTGATAAAAATTACAGTGCTTACAGCTTGTTGGGGCGTAAAAATCAACCCTTAGTACTTCAAAGTTTGAAGTATTTATAATCAAAATTAAAAACGACCCTGTCATTAATGATCAGGATATGGCAGATTTTGAATCTAACTAACTAGCTAACAAGATACAAAAATTTAGGAATTATCGATGATATGTCAAATTCTTCATGCTGATTCTGTGGAAGGTCGTTGGTGAGTCACCCACGTGACTTTAACTGATCCGCATGTTGACTCAACTTGCACACCTCATATCCTACTCGATCAAATTGCACAACTCTTCCCATCTTAGCTAACTGGGAATGGTGACTTTGAGTAGTCGTCGGTATATTTCATCCATTTCTGTGTACTTGGAAAAAGTCGGTTTGACGATGAAAATATACTTGATCTCATGCTTTATGCTGAGGTCTGGCTGCAAAGTTTCTAAGAATTCCTTGCCTATTATACTGCCCTATATTCTCAAAAACTTAGAACTGTCTTTGGCCACCGTATCCATCTTTTGTTTGTAATCGGGAAAAGTTATCAACTTGTCATTTAGGACCAGTAAACCAAGGAGACCTTTCTTCTGCAAAGCCTTGATTTTGCTGAAGAACCTTTGAACTCTAATGTCCATGTTCTGGACTTTCTCCTCCAACTGCAGCATCAATCCTGTTTTGGTCAGTACTCTCTTGACTTCGAGGATAGTTTTTGTTTTGTATTCAATCTTCAGGTCCTCTAACTCTTCCCTGGTCTTCGAATTCATGAATCTAATGATCTCAGTGGCTTCTGTGGGAATTTCCCCCAGCTCTCCTTTTATCTTGTCAATAGCCTGCCTGCTCCTCAGCACCAATTCATTTTTCTCAAACATGATTTGCACCATAGGCCATATTTTGTTTATGGACTTGGAGATATCCATCCAAATATTCTCCTTGGCTTCAGCAAGTGTCTTGCCTGCCACTGTTTGCTTTTGTAGCTGTTGCAATTCCTGCTTGAGATTTTCTGATGTTTGTTTCTCCATGGTGTAGCTTGTCTGGTAAGAAGACTTGAGCTCCCGAAGGCTCTCAACTTCCTTTTTCAGTATGTTGATTTTTGTTCCTTGCAAGTTCATCTCCTCCGTGGATTTTGCTAGCTCCTTAGTTTTTTATAGAGCTGTCAGTGGGGTGGCTGATGGAATTTATGTTGTGGTGGTCATTGCTACAGTTGTTGTGCTAACTCCTGTGAGGGGAACTGCACTCAGTGGAATGACTTCCATAGTTGTTGCTTGTTCCTTCTCCTTTACCAATATCTACATCTCTACTTCCATCTCTCTTAATTGTTCATTCTTCTCCATGATCAGCTTGAGAATTACATCCTTTTCACCTTCTTTCTCAGCTATCTCCTTTGCCTGTGCATCTTCTATAGGTGGAATTTTCAGTTGTTTCCTCATAGATTCTATGTCAGCATTCTTTTTCTTGAGCATATCCTCAACTGCTTTCACATTTGAGGAATCATACCCAATCTTGAGCACCAATTCTTCTAAGAACTTAATTCTGTTGTCCTTTGCAAAAGATGATATATTATCCAACTTTGATTGGGTCTGCACATTGTTCAAAGAAACTTGTAGTTTCGCAGTAACAGTAGAAGCATTGGCCAATGTAGAGAAAACTATTTATCTAGTTTTCATATGTAGATCCATCTGATCAGCTAGATGTACATCTCTAGTGTTGATCTCAAACGTTGCTCTCTTCTAATCAGTGATCGCTTTAGGGTTGGGCACTTGTGCCTGCAGAAAGTCCATGTGCATCCTGCCTTTCTCTGTATCAAAAGCAGACAACAGTATGTGTTGTGCCATGGATGTTTGCTTCCAAAATTGAGCATAGGTGTTGCTGGTCAGAATCTGATTCTTCTTCTTGATCATATCATATTTCTCAAAAATACTCAACTTAGCACCTCCTTGATTTGGTTGGCTTATTAGTGAAGTGTCAGTCTGCTTCTTGGATGAAGAAGTAGACATGATTTGTTTGTTGCTTGAGATAAGAGGCGAGTGATCACCTTTCATAGCTATAGTGGACTGGGTTTCCTTTTCATCAGTCGTTTTAGTTCTATGACTGGCTTTTGGCCTTTTGGTGTATCCCTGGAAATCCTCAGCCAAAACTTCTATGAAAGAAGGGGAAATATCATTTATGGGTCTTTTCTCCTTTGGAATCTGTGGTGTAGTTGTTTGAGAGATAATAATTGGAGGAGACCGTTGTTCTACTTCTTCTAGAGTGTTCGCCTCCCACTCCGTTTGATTCACAAACTTCTCTATCTCAGGCTTGGGTGCATGAACATATGGGATATTTTTGTTCTTCACTCTCATCTCTGTGATGATCCCACATGGATCATAGTGCCACGGGAAACTTGTGTCAAACTTCATTTCCTTCAAAAGTTTATCTGCCTCTTCCCCGACAGCTCGGCTATTGCAGATAAAAGATCATATATGCCCCTTAATCCTCAGCTGTTGTTTCTTCATTAGAGACACAAAGTGTATATCATCTGAATTTATCATTTTTCTTATATATTTTAAGGAAAATATGCTCACCGATAAATACTTGGGTAGTTTGTATGGAGCTAGCTCGCACCCGTATACTCTGATTTCAGTGTGATTTTGATACAGGTACCAATCTCCCGTCTTTGTGAGGTCTAAGAGGTGTAATATTCTATGGATTTCTTCATTTATTCTTGGATCTAGTCTACCACTGAGCATGCTCACCACAGGATGGTAAAACTGCTCGATGAACTGTTTGAAGCTTAACTCTGTGGAGTTCCTTCTGAGCAATGAATTCCAAGATGTTACCGCATGTGATTTGTCATCCTTGTCCATTTTCTGCATTAGGAAGGAGAACCTTTCTGCTTGAAAGAAGGTGAACATGTAAGCCAATATTGAGGAATACCAGAACATGCCCTCTGTGGTGAATTTTGACAGCTGATCGTGGATGTTATCTGCCAGGAAAGTGTTGTAGTAAAACTGGATGGTGGCCTTTTCCTCAACAAAGAAAATGGATAGGAACCCCAATATAGGTTCATCCACCCATTCGTCTGAAAAATAGCCAAGTAGACAACAAAGTGAAGAAATCACTTGGTTTCCCTTTTTTGAGAACAAGGAGGAATGGTACGGGAGATTTTTCTTGGGGAGATGAGCATGTTGTGGGAGGAAAAGCTCAAAAATCTGGGCTCTTTGAGGAAAGGACAGATTCTAGTACAACTCTGTTAGGATTTCAAGGTTGAAAGGGGAGGCGGATTCAACTCTAGATATCTGCATCATCTAATCAATGGCCTCTGGTGTGACAAAGAAAACAGTTTCTCCGGACGAAGAAATTATGGCTCTTTGGTCAGGGAGATAATAAGCTTGACATTTGAGGGTGAATTCAGGAAAATGGTGGACATGGGGAAAGATATACAGAGGAAGATTTGACTCCCAGAGCCCAAGTTCATTGCTTTGATATATGAACGTGTCTTTGAACCATGACTGCAACTCTGTGAAATCAAATTCACACCTTGCCTCTGAGATTAAATAATCCTTGTCTACTAATGGGATCCAGTCGAGGTTGACAGGAGGTGGGAGGAAAAGATTTTCCTCGACCTCTGCTTTTTTAGACTTTGGCGCCATCACTGCAAAAGGTACCTGCAATTGAAACAAAAGTTAGGGGGTAATGGCTGTGGCTGGGTCGATGACTGGATCAGTGAGGGGAAAAAATTTGTCTGGTGTGCGGAGAGAGTGAGAAATGTGCGAATGGAGGAACAGAGGCTAGTTTTGAGTGAATGGGTATCCATTGGGTGCGGGGTATAGATCAACATGCTAATGGATAGGTTAGCCTGTAGTAAATGTCCAACGGATCCTTTGAAGTGTGAGATGGCAGGGAAAGGACGGGTGATGGGTGAAATAGGGGGGAGGAACTGACAGAGTTATGAGACAAGACCTATAGGGGGAGGTAGTGGGATGTGACGTTGTGAGGCGGTGGTGATATGTCAGAAAGGCGATAAGTGGTAAGTTGTTTTGGAGTGGAGGAGGTCTGATGCAATAGATTGATGCCACATCAAGACGGGGCCCGCCAGGAAAAACCACTTCATTATGGACCCCCATCTTGATGTGGCATCAATATATTGCGATCCAATGCTTGAGATTTACTTCAGGTGATCTGATGGCTTAGATCTTCTTCGGTGGATCAGAAGATTGGGATTCGCTTCGAATTTCTGGGACTTCAGACTTCGCAAATCTCAAATCTCAATTGAGAAACTCTCGAATGGATTTCCCAAAGCTGTTGATTTGATGGCTCAGATTCACTTTGGCGATCCAACACTTGAGTTTTACTTCGGATGATCTGACGATCGACATTTACTTTGGGTCTTCACCCGGAATTCATAGATTCACACCACCTATCCTCTAGATCTGACGGTTCAGATCTACTTCAGAAGATCTGACGGTTGATGTTTACTTCGAGTATTCACCCAGAATCCATAGATTCACGCCACCTATCCTCTAGATATAACGGTTCATATCTACTTCGGATGATCTGATGGTTGACGGTTACTTCAGGTCTTCACCCGAAATCCATAGATTCATGCCACCTGTCCTCTAGATCTGACGGTCCAGATCTCTTCGACTCTTCGATGCTTCGACCCTTCAGCACATCGGCACTTTGACCCTTCGGCACATCAACACTTCGAGCTTCGGGAGTTTCAACTCTTAATATGAAACTCTCGAAGTGATTTCTCCGGAGTTATTGATCTACTGACGCGTGTCCCCTGGTGATCAACGACCAGGATTTACTCCGGCTATTTTTCCTCTTCCTTGTCCACAATCCTCCGAAGTTGTGGATCTTACGCCACCTTTCCTTCTTGACGATGGATAGTCCCAATTTACTTTGGGACTTTGACAAGTCCACTCTCCTACGCACACAAGGGTTAAGTCTCGTGCATTTACTTCTGGATCCAATGGTTATTGATCCTTCACGCTCAGATCCAAAAGATGGGATTGGTTCCTCTCCTCTGTGCTTCCTTTTTTCACTGGAATCTAATCTAATGGTCCAGGCTCCTCTCCACAATTTATCTGATGACTTTTGTCTCTCCTCCTCCTGAGCTTTCGACTTCCTCTAGATTAGAGGATTTTCTAAGTATTCAAAGGCCTCGGCCTTTGTTCCTCCTATGCATTCATCTCTTGGACCTCGTCTGCACTTATGAAAAGTGCTTATCTCTTCTGAGCTTTGGGACTTGGAATAAGTCCTATTCGTATGCCCTCTTAGAACTATCTCTTCTGAGCTTCAACTGCTCGGACCTCGAAGGTCTTTGTCCCTTATATTCCTCAAAGGGATGCTTGTGCCCTCCTAGAAACTTTTGCTCAAGCACTCCTTACTGAGTTGCAGAGTGTTCGGTAACTTTGTGTGTGTCTCCTAAGTTCTTTGTAACTTTTCCTTCGGGGTTTTGGTCACTCCAACACGTGAATCTCCTGAAGCGCAGACTTCGAATCTCATACATTGGACAGTAAAAAAGGATCCCGATGGATCCAGAGATCCACGGTCCAGATTAACTTCGAGACTTTGGGGATTTCTACTTCCCTTATGACAAACTCACAGTTCGGCGAACTCACGAAGTCCGGAGGACTCAAGGGGTTAACTCCCGCACTCCTTTCTGTATCCAATGGTCACAATGGACCTTGGCTCTTTCCAAATAGTTTCTCATTCGTTCATCATTTGAGAAAACGAGCCTTCCCTTTCGATACTTCAATCTCTCTACTCTTCCTGAGCTTTGTTAGCTCTGAAAGGCTTAAGATCTTGGCACTCTTTCTCTTGGACATAACGCTTGGAAGAATCCTTCCGCACACCCCTTACGTTCATTCCTCGACTCTAGAACTTAAGTGGTTCTCGATCTCTTTTTGCCTCACAAAGAGCCTGTGCATACATTCACTATCTCTCCTGAGCTTTAACAAACTCCGTCCTCCAAGGGACTCAAAACGACTAGGAGGGTTGATATGCGTACATGAAACTATGCCCAAGGTCAACGAACTCACAATTCATGGCTCTAGCTTAAGCCCCCACAAGATGCAAGCATTTACGAGTATAAAACATATTCCATCCATATAATTCCATACTTTCTTAATTATAAAATCAAGCAGACATAAAAAATGGGTACAATATAAATCATTAAGAAAACATATCTATCCCTACAACACTCATAGGATATCCAACTTTAATTCATAGTACCACTTAAATACACAAGATATGTGATTTACTTATCTATTACAGGTGGTATCCAACTAACTAACTGTGGGTGTTCGTCCTTCCACCTGACCATAGGCTCAGAGGAATTCATTCTTAGCACTCTGGCCACCCCCGTGCCAAGCCATGATATCACCAGGGAACTTTCACAGTTCTCAAGGATTCTTTCTCTATTTCAACTTCCGCTCGGGTTCTATTCTCTGCAAAAATTTAGAGATTTCTTTCTCAGATGGCCCTGGGCGAGGTTTATCAGATGCTCACTCGACATCAAGATCGTGGCCTTCTGTTCCTCATCTGATGGAGAGCTCTGTGCATTCTCCTTATCCATTTGTTCCAGGATGGTTCTCGACCCATCCTGTTCCTTCTGTCAGAAGGGAACTCTGGTTAGCTTGGTCTGTCATACCAAGTGGTACTTCGAGCTGACATTCTATAGTTATACCATGCTCCCATTCATGGGAGTGGTTGATAATTCAACCACTGGTCCTTTCTTCATTAACTAGTTTCTCTCCTTGGGATCTGAAGGAGATTTATTATCCCCATCAATGGAAATTTGGGGTTATTTGATATAATGAACCCTCTCTTATAGTTTTCACATTCTTTCCTCTGGTGATATCATGGCCAGTAATTTCAAGGCTTCACCCCCACAGTTAGTTATTGGCAACTCAAATAATAACACATTTACACTTTCCACATGCCTTGTAATGGTAAATCCTATTTTATGATTAATTATAAGCTGGGGAAAATAGGGGTATTACAGTCTCACACGGATGTATTTTGAATTTTTTATTGGCTAGAGTTATCAGCACTCCCTCTCAACTAGGGAGCCATTCTTCACGAATTTTATTTGGTGAATATATCTGCAATCGTCTCATGTGTAGGAAGGTACTGCATGTGTACGATTTTCCTCTTGCATCATATCTCTAAAATAAGGATATTTCATCTCATCGTATTTTGATCCATCAGGAAACACTAGGTTCTCAAGGAGATTTACTCATGGATCTTGCTCATCATCATAGGATCCATCTCATGGTCAAGTAAATCTGTCAGAAGCTTTTGAAGCCACATTGCTTCACACACTCGATGCTTATATACTCTGCCTTTGTAATTCCATAGAGTTTTGTTTCCTTCTACATCAGGAAACGATGGCAAACTTCATGGTAGAAAATCAACTGGATGTGTTCTTTCGGTCCACTGTACTTTCTGCTCAATCTGAATCGACATATCCTTCAAACTCATTTTCACATTGGAGGCATATCTCAGGACATATCCAATTGTGGCTTGTATATATCTCAATACATGTTTTGTTGTTGTCTACTGATTTTGTCTTGGTTGACTCATGAAATGACTAGGCACATTCACTGCATGGCCTGAATCAAGTATGGTGTTAACCAGATACATTAGTGATTCAATCAGTTGTGGATTAGTCTCGTATGAATCATCATGAATCTTCAGTCCATCACGGTGGATTTTGCATTCTATCGTACTGAACTTCTTTAATATTTTCACTGTATATTTTCCTTGACTCAGGAAAATCTTATCGGTCCTCTATCATACTTCTTGTCCCAAGAAGTAGCGCATCATACTCAAATTATTCATCTAGAATTCAGAAGTCAAGGATTTCTTGTATCCAAAAACAACACTTTCTGAATAAGTCATCAGGATTAGGTTCTTTTCACCAACATTGTATAGGTTTGGATCAACAATACTCTTGCTGAAATCCAAACTCACCAAGAATCTATCTAATATAGTTTCCAACTCATGGATGGTAGTATGGATGGAAGTGTATCAGTTCACTGGGTCAAGTATCTTATCATAGACAACTCCCTCTGTTTCTGAGAAACCTCTGGCTATAGATCTCATTTTGTATTTCTCGATACTTCCATCAACTGCATGTTGGACCTTATAGATCCACTTGGAAGTTACCACAGACTTCCTTTTCTAGTCCCTGAATAATATCTTATGCATTATTCTTTAAGATATATTGGCATTCTTCTATTATGGTATATTGCCATATGGTTCTCTTGTTGCTTCTCTAAGACAAGGAGTCTTGGCATCAATGAAGTGGCTCATGACTAAAGGATAGCTCAAAAATCTCGTTTTCTTTCTCGGAATATGCCTTGAGAGGCTTGTATGTTTCTCTACCTCTTGCAAAGTGAGTCTAAGTAGGCATTTTATGCCCTACTACAATATATCTGAACATATCAACTGGAGAACCTGGATGACCTGAAGTAATGTATGTATCCCTCTGAATTGATAAAGGGAGAGAAGGTATTGTCTCACTATCAATCTCCATCTGAGATTCTTTGGGTCTTTGAAAAACTGTCTCTTCTTCAAGGACAATGTCTCTGCTTGACTCAATCTGTTTTTGACTAGGGATGTCTTTGAAGATTTATTGTATCCTTTCTTCTTAAAGGATCTATCTTGGACTTCTTCTCTTTGGGTACATTAAAATACATTGGGCACCCAGATGACATGAAGTGTTCAATCTTAGGCTTCATTCTGATGAAGAATTCTTCGAGAGTTATGTTTTCCAAAGTCTAGTGAAGACTCTTGTTCTGCACATATACTTTGTCATGCATGCTTCTTCCCATGGAATCCTAGAAATATTATGATCATGATTTGTAGCATTGGTTGTCTCAATGATGGTTCTATTCTTCTTCTTTCTCAAATGGTTTTGGCTCCTTCTGAGTCAAGTGACTCCCTCTGAAGGATAAGCATCTTCTTTTCTTGTTAACCTATCTGGAACAAAAAAACAAAAAGAACCAACACAAGAATATCTCCTACAGGAGAATAATGAGTACATCTCTAGAATCAAAACAATTTAAGGAATATTGTCACAACTACAACACCTACTTGTAATGTAGCAAACATTTTAGAAATATAGGTTAGCGGAATGATAATTACAAGAATAAAACCTGGAGTCTTTACTTTGAGTTTGTTGTTTCTCTGAATGCACTGAGATCCCTGTGGATCCATGACTTCAGCAAAGGCTCCTTCCTCCTACAATTTCACTCATGAAAATGATACAAATAATATATACAAGTGCATACCTAAGGATGCTGATATGATTTCTCCAATGGCTCTTGGATGATCTCTATCCTTTGAGATCTTTATGAAGAAGATAGTCACGATGTCACCTTTTGTCATTTTTGTTATTTTCAGGTTGGACCTTCAATGTAAGGGTTTGAGTAGGTGATTTGCTTCCTTGTCCTAACGTCATCTTCCTTCCATTCATTGATAGTTGTCTATGGTAAGCCCTTTTGTATTACCCACATTAAATCTTCCTTTCAAGTCTTTTCTTTCACAAACTTTGAATTTGCTTGATCCATCAAGATTATCTTCCATCATAGTTTTTAGATTCTTCACAACTCTTTGTCAACTAGGATAGAAAACCTAACGGCTAGGCTAGGCTAGAACTTTTTTTGTTTTATTGGACTTATGACTACCAACAATAATCCTTTGAGAGATAGGAGAACATTGGTGAGATGAAGAGCTCCTTCAATGAGTTTGCAGAAACCCTAATTCTGAAATTTCTACAGAAATTAGCGAAACCCTAGAAACCCTAGGGCTAAAATTTCAAAATTCTCGAAATGTCACTCTGAGAGTCTCTGGAGATGCGCTGGAGGAGGCTGTACTCTCCTGTGACAAAATTATCTCCAACGTTCAAGTGTTTAAGGGTTGAAACACTTCATAAAGGAAGGTCGTACGAATTTTCTAGAAACCCTAGGAGGGTCGTACGATTCTGCAGAAGAGAGAGGAGACTGGTAGATTCTTGTGCAATGGGTTCTTCAAGACCTATGCTCTGGTACCATGTTGATTTTTCAATAAGCTAGGTTAAGCATGAATTTCATTCCATTTTTAGTATTTCACTTAACCATGAAAAATAATGTTGTAGCAACCAAGATCACATGAAGAAACACCATGCACAAGAACACAAGAAGTATACTGGGAAACCCTTCTCAACAAGGGAAGAAAACCCAGCCAAATCCTTTGCTATAATCTTCAAGAGAAAGAACTTAACCACCAAGAAGGACCTAGCACACAAGAGGGTGATTCAAACCCTAGAAATCTAGCATCGAAGAGAGGTGTGCACCTTTTACCAAGTAGATGTATTTGTTGTAATTTCTAAACACACAAGAAAGATATGATTCCAAAATGGGGAATCATCCCTTACTTATATTAGACTTGTCCAATCAACAAAGGCGTCTATTGGATCAACAGGGATGACGTCTCTAAGTCACTTTATAATTATTATAATTATTATTATTAATAATATTAACCATATTAATTATCTTTTACATTTATTATTAATCACATTAAGGTGGGGTCGACCTATACCCTTTACATAACAATTAAGATTACAAGAAGGTATGACTCTTGAACAACATATATCAAAGGATCTGATACACCCACTAGTGCTCATCCACTAGGGGCACATCCATAGGGATGTCATAGCTCTAGCTCATTGTATTACATAGAAGAACCAGATCTACACAAGTTCACATGTTCTCATCCACATGCACGTCCACTCTACAGATATTCTTTCACACTACCTCACACAGGAGAATCACCTAGATTTTTCTCATCAACTCTGTTGCTCAGAGGAGGCTAACACATCATATTCATTTATGTTCAAATGGCGATTCACCCGGCACTTTGGGATTTCACACGTTCACCTTGTGCTCAACCATAGGCATGTCTAACTCATCATATCGCCCTTCCCACTAGATAATCATCTGGAGTTCTTCTCACTCTATGAATAGAGGAGGTTATATCTATGTTCCTAGATCTGTCTCAGGAAGGAACCATGTACCCTTCTTAGGGGCTTTCTCTCAGGTTTGTAAGCTGAGAGAAATACTTCACATAGTTGTAATGATCCAGACCTCACAGGTTTGTAAGCTGGAGAATATCTCACATAGTTGCATTCATCAACATAGAGCAGGTCCTTCATAAATAGACTAACCACTGGAAGGTAGATCATGGAGTGCACGGATAATGGAACTCCAGTGTTCATGGATTGCATAGATAATGTGATGTCGTTGTTTGATATATGGATCTCAAGAATGAAAGTATTTTTACAAACACAAGGGTATGATGTTTGGGATTGAGTTGTTGTAGGATAAATCACTTCAAAGAAGCCTCTGAAGACTGCAACCAAGAAGGAATTAAAAATGAACAACAAAATAATAGTGAATGCCATCCTGGATGAATTATCTGATCTAGTAAAAGTCAAAGTGAGACAATTCTCATCATCCAAAGAGATTTGGGATAATATAAATAATCTCTGCTCTAAGGAATCTCTTCTTGCAACCACAGAGCTAGAGCATGGTGATCAAGATAAAGAAGATGTTGAAATAGAACGAGAATAAAGAAGATCATCATTTCAGACATATCCAAAAGAAGAAATTGGTAGTATGGTAGATCATGAAGCAAAATTCTTGTGTGCCCTAAAAAGACAAAAAAAATAACTTGAAAAGGTGGAAGAAGAAGTTCACTTAAAACTCAAGGTAAAGGAAGAAGAAAAGAGAGAAGATATTTTGAAAAGTCATCTTAAGGAAATATTTGAGGACTTAAACAAGCTTGAAGCATAATTTAGTCAATAATAAAGAATACTTGAAGAATAAATCATCTCCTTGAAACTTGAAGAAACAAATAGAACAGAAGAAGTAATGAAGATCCAGATGATGAAGAAAGAAGAAGATAGTGAGAAGCTTGAAGAAGAAGTCGTCTCAATGAGGGTTGAAGTTGAAAATATCAACAAGAACTTGAAGAGCTCTCAAGTTCTAGAAGACATTCTTAGTTGTCAAAGGTCACCATTCAATAAAACGGGTTTTGGATACATTGGTGAGGCCTCATGCAAGGAAGATGCAAATGCCAATCACAACAAGAGCATTGAAGAAAGAGGAAGCTCCACACCGCCAGTAAATAAATTTGAAGGGAAGTATTCCAAGTTGTCATAAAGGAAGAATGAAGAGAAGGATAATAATTATGCAGACATTCTCAAAGGAAGGGATCATGGTCAGCAAGAGTCAAATAGGAATGAATGCAAAAGAGGTGCTTCTCGAAGAAGACCTTCTACCTCTAAGCATCAAAGAAGCTTCAATCATTGTGAAGGAAACAACAGAAGAGAAGATTGTGATCAAGTAAGGCGTGAATTCAAAAGCACCGCATCACAAAGAAGATCGTGTAGTCCCAGGTGTTAAATTTTCTTTCCTAGTTGTTGTTTTACTTGTAATAAATTTGGACATAAAGTTGTAGATTGCAGAGTGTATGGAATAAATTTTCAAGCAAGATATGTTTTTGTGTCTCCCTACAATATTGAATGTTACAAGTGCCACAACTATGGACATGTAACTCGTGACTATAGAAGCATGATGAAGTCTTCCATGAAGGAAACCATTGATATTAGGTACAAGAAGGTTTGGAGAAGAAAACAAAAACAAGAAGAACATGTGAATGAAGAACTCCCATAGATCATACTCACAATATTTGCATATGTGCAAGATCATACTCGTAGTATTCATGATTCCTTGGCTAGCATGCAAGAGAGATATCTTATGGTAGACATAATTAATGAATATAATCAAAAATTCTATGCTTGGTATGATTTTGAGGCTAATTGTGATGTTTGGTATATGGATAGTTGTCATATCTGGGATGACAACCACTTTCATATTTTATTTGATGAATCTACTACACATTTTGTAGAGAACATCAATGTAACAAATCAGGAGCCATTTATGATTACCAATGTCCATCATGCATATTCTATAGTGGTATTATTCCTTCCAGATTCAACTACAACCCTTTCCCACTATGTGGATGGATCATCTTATTTAGATCCACATGACAGGTGTTAGTATTTGGAGCATCATTTTCAGTTGGTTATTGGGTTCAGATATATTCCGCATGAAGTTCGCATGAGCACTTGGACATGGGACCCCAGTTTACAATGGAGGTTGGACTACTTCAGCATGGTAGCTTTCATTTCTACATGGGACACTGGTTCTCTAACATACTTCGACACTATGGTCCACACTTATCCATGGGACCCTGGTATATGGTTGTACACTCTCATAGCAAGCATTGAGGACAATGCTTTCATAAGGGGCATGGAATGTTAGGTAGATAGAGAGGTAGTGGGAGGGCCCAGAGGGCCCATAGTGATAATAGTGGAGGCCATTCACTGTAATGTGGACTAGGTCCACTATAGTATTAAATAAGGCCCACTATGGAGAGGATCCCTTCCATAATAGGATCCATTGTATGGTGTTTCCCTACCTCTAGGGTTTTCTTATAATAAAGAGTGTTTCTTCTATATTTATTTTTGGATCTATTTAGGTTCTTTTGTATTCAATTTTTGGTACTTAACAATTGGTATGAGAGCACTTTCCTTGTCAAGAATTGTGGGCAATTGTTTTTCTATTTTTGCAGTTTTTTCCAGAGAAGCCAAAGAGGGTCGTGCCATTTCGGATGATTTATGTGTATTTTTGTGAAAAAATTGTAGAAATTGGTTGTATATATGATTTCATCTCATAAAAACACCAAATTTAAAAAAAACATACCATCCAAAACAAAGTCCAGGAAGTAAAGTTATTGACATTTTTAAATCTGTTATTTTTCAGGGTTTTTTTCGCGGACGATCGTGATATTTTTATAATATATGTAGAATCGGGGGAGGAATTTGCTCAAAAAAATTACATATCTAAGTTCCTCTCACAATTTCACCCAAATTCAAAAAAACAATCGTCCAATTCGGAGTTACAGAAGTGAAGATATTGTTGATTTAAAATCTGCCATTGTTTGGGGTTTTTTGTGACAGCGGCAGGATTGCAGAGTCCATAACTTTTCACAGGGTGCTCAGATTGTTACCAGATCAGACCCAATGTATAGAGAATTTACAAATATTTTTTTTGATATATTTTATGTGGTGTTTCCAATAGCTATTCACTCTCAAACCCTCGAGCAAATTCTACAGATGATTGAAGCATTCAAAACCCAAATGCATGACACATTGCATGACTTTGCAGATGGCCTCAGGGATAGTTTTAATAGTATTCATGATTCCTTGGCTAGCATGCAGAAGAGATATCTTATGGCGGAAATCAGGGATGAATATAATCAATAAGTCTATGCTTGATATGATTTTGAGGCTGATTGTGATGATTGGTATATGGATAGTTGTCATTTATGGGATGACAGCCACTTTCATATTTTATTTGATGACTCTACTACACCTTTTGTAGAGAACATCAATGTAACAAGTCAGGAGCGATTTATGATTACTAGTGTCCATCCTACATATTCTACAGTGGTATTATTCCTTCCAGATTCAACTACAACCCTTTCCCACTATGTGGATGGATCTTCTTATTTGGATCCACATGACAAGTGTCAGTCTTTGGAGCATCATTTTTCATTTGGTTATTGGGTTCAGATATCTTCCGTGTGAAGTTCACATGAGCACTTGGACATGGGACCCTAGTTTACAATGGTGGTTGGAATACTTCAGCATGGTGGCTTTCATTTCTACATGGGACCCTAGTTCTCTAACATACCTAAACACTATGGTCCACACTTATCCATGGGACCCTAGTATATGGTTGTACA
>JZKD02S1451573.1:737306-781745 GCA_000966675.3 Picea glauca
AATATGTCCCACTATGGTAGTTAGATATAATAAATGTAGGAGGACTTCTTAGAAGGTTCCTCCTCTAGAATGTTCATAGGTGGTTGGTAGCACTATATAAAGGGGTTCAAACAATGCAATGAGAGAAGTTGAGAAGTATTTTATTTGGGGCGGTAGCTCAATATGAGGATGCCCCCTCAAAGAGGCAAGTGAACAAGAGAGGATCTCTTTCATAATAGGATCCATTGTGTGGTTTTGACCTACCTCAAGGATTTTCTTATAATAAAGAGGTTTCTTCTATATTTATCTGTAGATATATTGAGGTGCTTTTGTATTCAGTCTTTGGTACTTAACAATGATCCTACAGCATAACAGGCTTATATATTGTTCTAATCCATCCGGTTTGGAGACCTCTAGTAAATATGAATGTTGAAGAGGGGGAAGTCTAAGTAGTGGTAGCTATTACAAATTAGAGAACTATCTTTTGGGCAGTCTGAAGTGTTTATTTACATATTTTGGGAAGGTAGATTTAGAGTAGTTTGATGGCAGAGGTGCATAATATCTTGTGACAGATTGGTTGATTAAGGAGTAATTTTTGGAACACATCCCCATGTAGGTATGAAGGGGTCAGTTTGCAGTTACGAAGAATATCATTGGTACACTCTTGAGGAATATATTCATGATTGTATAAGATGATTCCAAGCATGTGTTCAAGTAGGGATATATTCATTAGAGATTCAAGAATGTGTACTTGTTGTAGACTTGTGAACATATTTGATTCAGCTTGAAAAGAAGGAATATGCAGTGATCAGTTGCAGCAGATTCAAATAAGCTCTTCAAAATAGTAAAGTGATAGATGGGTCAGCATTGTGTGCAGTTGACTAGCAGAGTCATGAAAAATTTTGTGACACATGGACAAAAATGAATTCATTTGGTAGGTCTAGAAGAAGATACATGAAAGTGTATGAACATATGAGCTCAAGGAGAGATCATTGAATGGTGTCGAAAATGTCATTGATGTCAAAGCAGTGAAGAAGAGTCGAAAATGTCATTGATGTCAAAGCAGTGAAGAAGACATGACATGAAGGAACATTTACATGAACTATTTTCATATATGTAAATGGATTACAATAACAGGAAGTACCAATGGAGAAGAAGCCCCAGAAGAGAGGGAAGGAAGAATATACAAGAAGCCCCACATTGATCTGCACAACATCTTGCAAATACGAAATGGGGAGATAAACCATCAAGAGGATTCATACTGTCACAGAAAAATATCAGGAGAGAAAGATCAGAAGCATGAAGATAGGGGGTAAGAAATAGTCAAGGGGAGTAACCCTTTTCCATTGATGTCAAAGTTGGAGAGAAAATCATGAAGACGGGAGGAGTAATGATCGCAATGGGAGCATGAGTGTTGTCATCAATGTCAAAGGGGGGGATTGTTGGAAAGTTGGTTTTCATTGATATCAACCCTAGAAGAAGCCTCGAAGTAAGCCTCTAGAAGTGATGGGTGTATTTGAAGAAGTCAAGAAGCCCCAAAAGACCCTAGAAGTAACGGGTGATGTCAACCCTAGAAGAAGTCCAGTAAGTCTCCAAAGTGGTCCCTTTATGGCATAGCTTTAAGTATGGCCCTCATGGGAAGAAGATTTGAAGAAGTCTACAAGAAGTCCTAGAAATATGGTTAAGTGGTCAAGTGGTTAAGAATCCTTGAAGGTGTGGTCATGAACCCAGACGTTGATTGAAGGAAAAGAGTATGAAGGACATTGAAAATGCATGCAAAATCTCCATGATCTGATAGTCCTCATCAAGTCGTTTCCAACGGTAGATGGCACGTTGTGTGGTTCCTCACGGTTGAGAAGTTATGCTCTCTTAAAGTTGAAGCCCCGAAGTATGGTCAAGAAGCTCTAGATTTAAGCTCAAATAAGTTACAATTTGGCCCTAAAGTAAAGTAAAGGAGAAAATTTGTTGCAAACAAGATGTTATAGATCGGCCATAAAGACAAGAAAAGGAGGTACTTAGAAAAGTATAAATACCCATCAAGAGCCTCTCATTTGAGTAAAATAAGTATCATTATTGAGCATTAAATCTTGTGATATATTAGCAAAAGCGTGGCATTGAATTTTAGAGGGAAGATGAATTGAATAAGGGAAAAATTCCAAGGGAAGATGAAGTCTTGTGATGATGAGTTCTAAGGTATGTTCTTTAAATTCCATATTTCCATTTTCACTATAACTTTTTTTTCTAGAATGATTCAGATAGTGAAACTTGGAGGCTGTTGAGAAGACATATCAAGGTACCTGTAGTATGAATTTCAAATTCTAGGTCATTGCAGTTTTGAAGATACACTTTGTGGAAGATAGGGTTTTTTACTAGTCATGTAACTAGTCACAAACAAATGTTCTAGGAAAAACAGTCATAACTTCTTCATAGAGGATCCAACTTCTGTGAGACAAATTGCATTGGAAATATTATAGTCTGCAGTATTTGTGGTGTGATTTTTAGAATCAGAAATCAAATATTGAGCATGTGGCATGTTGTACAGGTTCTCTCTCAAGAATAGGTCAAAATTCAGGAAGGTCTAACATTTTCTCTATATCTCCTTTTCAGTGACGAATCAAGTAGTGAAACTTGGAGGAATTTCACAGAAGATATCAATGAATATTGGGTACAATTTTTAGATCTTGATTCATTACAGGTATGGAGTTATACTTGTTGGAAGTTAGGTTTTGTGACTAATCTAGAAACTAGTCCCAAACAGGTGTTCGAGATAAATTTAAGAAGTGATGTTGGGGTTTATATGTGGACCCGTGTGGACCTAGGATATTTATGTGGACCCAGTTTGATGTATCAATGATAGTGACAGAAACAGTGATAGAAATAGTGATAGTGATAGTGACAGACTATATGGACCTAGTTTCTAAGTGCACCTAGTTTGATGACACTGAAGTTGAAGAAGGTATGATGATCAGAGATCTTATGCACCAAGGTTGTTATAGGATGAAAGGTATAGTTTTCTATATGTTTTGAGGTTTGTATCTTGGAGTTTTTTGGCACATGCTTGAGGCATGCCTTGGTGATTTTGGGCATATGATTTGGGGGCATTATTGAATATCTTGGTGATGATGATGTATCAGTATCAATGACAATAACGATGATATTTATATTCAAGGGAGGAAGGGAGGGAAAAGAAAAGGAGTTTGGAGCCTCCTTCTAGTTGGATCTGGATATTATAGGGAGTTGTATCTTCCTTTAGGTTGGAGCCTGTAAACTAGGGGGTTGGAGCCTTCATCCAATTGGAGCTAGAGAATCTAGGGAGTTGTAGCTTCCTTCAGGTTGGAGCTTGTAAATCAGGGGGTTGGTGCCCCCTTCCAATTGACGCTGGAGAATCTTAGAATTTGGTGCTTTCTATGAATGTAATTCTTGACATGATATAAGAAAAGTGTTTTGTGGTTTTCTCCCATTTGGGTTTTCACGTAAAAATATCTTGTGCATTGTGTATGATGTGATGCATAGTTGAATGGTTTTGTTAATGTTTACTGATGTTATGTTAATAATGGTAAAAAGTGATCAATATTTATGCACCCCCCCACCGCTCAGTATTGGTGAATATGTTTTATGTTTGGTAGTTACGGGTGTATCTTTCCCTCCTAGATGATATTTCTTATATGTGGAGAAGATTCTGGAAGTAAGAGATCCATTGGACAGATGTTGAAATACCCTAGAAGAAAAGTCGACCCAAAAGAATTAGAATAATGAAGTGGCACCTTTCCAAGGAATAAGTCAGCCCAGTATAGTGGCTAGGAAGACTATAAATAGAGGATGTCTTGGATCATTTTTACACTCACTCACACTCTCCCAACTACACAAAAGCAAGGCGCAAGTTTGAAGAAGGTGACGCAACTGCTACAATGACTCAGTTCAATATTTTGGTATCTCTCTCTTGTGCGCTACTCCTTAAGCAGGTGCACTACCTTGGTATGGTGATTTTGTTGCAGCTATGGTGGTATTTATGTTTGAACTAGCCTTTGTGCTAGGTTTTATCTAATTTCACTTGCTTTGTGAACGAAATCTATCTAGGAAGCACTTGCTTTGTGAACGAAATCTATCTAGGAAAGGTTGTTGGGTTTTCCCAGGATAAATCTCTTGTGTTCTTTTTATCTCTTGTTTATGCTGATATTGCTCAGTACATGATATATATGTTAATGGTAATGAATTAAAAGAACACAAGTAACACTAATGCTCTATAAGTAAGGAAAATATAACATGGAATCAGAGTCGGTTACCTTCATAACAATTTGACCACTGGAAGGAAGATCGCTACAGTGACACCTTGCAGCTGCAATACTTTCTCAAGATTGTTGAGCACTATCCCAAGGACATTGGGGGTAATTATTTCATAGAGTAGTGCGCCCTACCCTAGCGCACCCCCTGAAACCCTAAACGTGCAGTTTGGTAAAGTTTGAAAAAATGAGGTTTTTCAGTGTTAGGGTTTCTACCAGTGAAAAATGTCAACCAGCATGAGAGTTGAAGATAGATTGGATGGAGCAGACAAATTCAGATCCTAGAAGAATAGAGTTCTCCTCATTCTAAAAGAGAATGATCTATTGGATCACATCAAGAAGATGCTTCCAGAACAAGAAGAAGCATACACCAAAGCAAAGTTCAAGAAGAATGAACTCAAGGCCAAGAGGACCTTGACAGATTCAATAAAGGATCATCTGATACCTAATGTGTCAAAACTGAAGACATGGAAGGAAATGTTTGATGCCCTAACCAGAATTTATGAAAGTATGAATACCAGTCAAAAGCTTACTCTAAGGCATCAACTCATAAATGTGACAATGAATAACTCAGAAACAATAGCCAACTATTTCATGAGGATCCTGCATATCAAGGACCAGTTATCATCCATTGGAGATCCAGTAGAAGACATTGAATTTGTGACTACTACACTCAATGGATTTCCCTTTTCTTGGGATCCATTTGTTCAAGGGATTTGCGCCAGAAGAAAATTTCCTAAGTTCAACAAGCTATGGGCAGACTACACCCAAGAAGAATCCAATTTGATATCCAAATCACAAAAGACTAATGCTGATGAAAATCAAGAACTTGTTGCCTAAGTGAAGAAGAGAAAGGAAAGGGAAGAAGGCATCCCAAAGAATCCTAAGAAACCACGCTACAGGAAGGATGCGTCAAATATCAAATGCTACAACTGCAAGGAGATGGGACATTATGTCGCACAATGTCCTCTTAAAAAAGAAAAGATAAAGAAGAAGCACCATGCACATGTAGCAGATGCTGAAGAGAAAGATGAAGAGTATGTCCTTTAGCCAGTAGTGTGGTTTTCATATCAGGTTTGATATTTATTTATATTGTTTCAGTTTAAGTAAGTGTTGTACATATTTATAATTATATTATTGCTATCACTATTACTAGTTTAGTAAACACTTGATTATTGTTGGTACAACTGCCATTAGGTGAATGATCACATTAATAATGCACTTGTTTACAAGATAAATTGATCTTGTATAGGAGATGCTCTTGGTTGTTTACCTTGTTCGTGGCAGGTTATCTTGTAAATTCCATGTAGGCTACCATGGATATGTTGTTGTTCTTGTTTCTGTTCCGGGCAGGTCACAGGTAATAGCTCTAAGAGGAAGCTATAATGTTGGTTGCAAGAGGCAACAATTCAGATGGTCCCTAGCTAAGACATGGAGTAGAATATCCATACATAAGAGTTGTACACATTCATGTAATAAAGGAACTAGAGTTCAGAGGGAGCCAACCCTCAGGATCCAATAGAGAGGAGCAACCTTCCCAGGATAGTTCATAGGAGATTAGACTTAAGAAAATTTCAGCACATACAAAGGGAGCAGATGAATCTAGAGTTCAAGATGAAGGATCTAGGTTTGATGCTTTACTTCTTAGGATTGGAGGTGTGGCAGAGATTGGATAAGATTTTCCTTAGCCAAGGAAAATATATTGTTGAGATCCTGAAGAGATTCAGGATGATGGACTACAAGTCTTGGTCACACCCATGATGATATATTTGAAGCTCCTAAGTGATTCATCTTCAGATTTGATGGATCCCACAATGTACAAAAAGTTGATTGGATCCTTGATGTACCTCCAGAGATATACAGACTCTAATCGGGCAGGGAGTGCAGTGGATCGGAAGATTACTTCCAGATGTTGCTTTAGTTTGGGATCAATGTGATCTCATGGTTGAGCAGGGAACAAACATCAGTGGCACTCATTACAACAGAGGTAGAGTATATAGCAGCTAGTATTGCAAATCATGAAGCAGCGTGGCTTCGAAAGTTTCTTGCAAGACTTCATCTGAGACATGATGCAGAGGGGAGTTTTGAAGATCCAATACACATCCACAGATGAGTAGCATCGCAAAAGCATTCTCCTAGATTGGTCATGTTGATTTGACCAAGGGAGAATGATACATTCACTCACAGGATTAGCCATGCTAATTTGGCTAGTGGTGAATGTCCCAGGCACAATCTTTCTCCTATTAGTCAGGTTGATTTGACTAGGCGTGGAAAGACTCGAGGTGCTCCAAAGACAATATTGGCATGATGCAGAATGTCCACTCTCATTCGGAGGGAGGTGTGTTGACTCTTCTCATGTCAGCTAACCCCTCTCGCCAAGGGTTCCCTAGATCAGTTTTACGACTAAGGGGGTAATGCATTGTCGGACCTGATGAGAGAAGAAACATCACATGCATATTCGTGAGGAATATGGGAGTAGATTCATGCTACTGGATGAGGATATAACTATGGTTGATGGCATATTGTAGTAGTTGTGTGCTACTAGATGATTGTTTCATATTTATAGAGACATCGACTATGATTATGGATGATGGAATATTGTAGTAATTGTGTGTTACTAGTTGATTATTGCATAATCATAGGTATGACTATGGTTAATGGCATTGTAGTAGCAATGTGCTACTAGTTGATTGTTACAAATTCATATAGATCCTAACTATGGATAAGGACATATTGTAGTAGTTGTGAGCTGCTAGTTGATTGTTGCATAGTTATGGAGGTGGCAAACTATGATTATGGCTAAGAGAATATTGTAGTGGTTCTGTGCCACTAGTCGATTGTTGCATAATCATAGACACTGTTGTAGCTATCATTTGATTGGAAGAGAGATACATTGTGTCTCTTGATAGTAGTTGTGTGCTACTTGGAGTGGATGTGCACCATTGGATAGTAGTTATGTATTACTATGGATTGACACAGTCATGTTCTACTAGATGGCATTGTAGCAGTTGTGCACTACTAGCTGATTGCCATGGAGACTACTAGTTCACATTGGGAGTAGTTTAGTGCTACTTGATTGCCGAGACTGTGACAGAAAATTCGAGCTACCGATGGCATGGTGGCAGTTGTGTGCTACCAGTTGATTGCAAAGTATTCAGTGGAATACTAGATGAAGACATCATGAAAGATGCCTCCCTAGCTAAGAGGGAGTGTTGATGTTTGGTAGTTGCAGGAGGATATTTCTCTCCTAGATGACCTTTCTTAGATGCAGAGAAGATTCTGGAAGCAAGAGATCCAATGGAAAGATGTTGAAGTCAGCCCAGAAGAATTAGAATAATGAAGTGGCACCTTTCCAGAGAAGAAGTCGGCCCAGTCTAGTGGCCAGGAAGACTATAAATAGAGGACATCTTAGCTCATTTTTCCACTCACTCACACTCTCCCAGCTACACAAAAGCAAGGCGCAAGTTTGGAGAAGGTGATGCAGTTGATGCAGTGACTCATTTTAGTCTTTTGGTATCTCTCTCTTGTGCACTACTCCTTAAGGAGGTGCGCTACCTTGGTATGGTGTTGTTGTTGTAGTTGTGGTGGTATTTCTAGCTGACCTATCCTTTGTGCTAGGGTTTATCTGATTGATTTGCTTTGTGAACAGAATATATCTAAGAAAGGTTATTGGGTTTTTCCCCCATTTGGTGTTTTCCCAACATAAATCTCTTGTGTTCTTTTTGTCTCTTGTTTATGTTGCTACTACTCAGTACATGATATATGTGTGTGTGTGTGTGTGTGTGTGTGTGTGTGTGTGTGTGTGTGTGTGTGTGTGTGTTAATGGTAATGAAGTAAAAGAACACAAGTAACACTAATTCTCTGTAAATAAGGAAAATCTAACAAATATTCCAACACTCTACTAGTGTCGTATTCGACGATGGGTACAACAACTAATTCAATACCATATAAGCAACCCAAATAAGAACAATCAAAATAGAAAAGGCTTGCCACTCCAACCAACCAACAAGTATCCAACCTTTAGCTGACAAACAAACAAAATGAAGTGTCTTATGTAAAAGGACCAATTCTCTCAAATCCCCATTGTCGGAAATTTTTTATAACCACCAATGCATGAGATCAACAGAGTTGTACGAGGATTGAGCGGCATGTGGCTGCAAAGTAATAATGCTATGCACAGTAATAAAAAGAGTGCCATGGGCTATATTCAAGCACAAAACCAAAGGTCTTGTGTAATTTTATTTCTACTCACTTCACCACAAAGGAAATCACCTTGTACCCATTTTGACAACATGGCACACCCCCATACTCTAATTTTTCTTGGTTTAGACCAAGCCATGCCCACTAGAGGGTTTTAGGACAACTTGTCCAACCCACCAAGAAGAATAGATCACAATAACTATCGTATCTCGTTGATGAACATGAGGAGAATACTTTTAAGAGATTCAAAATTCGGTTCCCTTCGCATTTGATAGGTGCAATATCTCTCTTTTGGTGTAAACCCCAAATAAACTCATGATCAACGAGCAAACAAACAATGAAAATCGACGAGCATCGATCACTCGAGAGGAAGATCGTCGATCATCACCAGGTACCAATGTTGAGAGGAGGTCATGGTCCACGTCCTCGCAATGTGATCTACAACCAAGGGCAATAGAATATTAACAAAAATATCAATTGTCGTGGAAACGGGAAGCAACAAAGAGAATCAAGCCCAAATGGTTTAAGAGGGAATCTGAACTCTATGATGATCAATGATCTTAATGTCCATGCTAATCATTATGGTGGATGTGGCACACTATAGACGAAATATACGATGGCCCACCAACCAGAGAAGACAAATTCGATATATAATTTTTGTCTTTGATGCCCATCATCATAAAGGGAGTAAAGACAAAGAATGGTAAATGAAAGGTCATGGGGGTAGGAAAAAGGATAAGAGTCATATTGTGCCTCAATAAATACTAGGATTGTACCTAAAGAAAGGGATTTTTTGGCTCTTCAAACATTGTATGTTTTTTAACTATTTTGGGAAGATAGTGTCAACTAAAATTGAGAAGCCATTCCTTGGAGATTTGATGTACTATTGTTGAAACTGTTAATATTGAGAAGCCCTTGGGGCCAACATTTGATAGAGAGAAAAGCTTGCATGTGTTGTTGTTTTGTTGTGAACTATTTCAAGGGAAATGTATGTTGTTCACATGGGTTATAAGGACATGTTTGTTTATAGACTATTTCAATGTAATCTATGTTACTCCTACAATTTTGTCACTCTTTCTTATATTAGATGCCTTGACTACATGAGTTGTTGATGTATGCATAGATATGATTTAGAATTTTCTGGTTATGTATGTGTATACATGTGTTTCTAACTTTGCACCTTCATGACATCTATCTGAGTGGAGTCTTAAGCAGAGTTTACCTTCATTACAACTCATTCACTTACGATAATTTGCTCCTAGCTAGGACAAGATAGATTAGAAGTAGATTAGATTTCTTGCATGCATTTACATAGTCTTCATCTACATCTTTCGTTTGCATATTTCTTGCTCCTATATTGGACATGATAGATTAGAAGTAGATTAGATTTCCTTCATGCATTTACATAGTTTTCATCTACATTTTTTGTTTGCACAACCATCCATCATTAACCTTCATCGACGGATCGAGACACAATCGGTAAAACCAAAACCAGAAATGGTTTCCAGGCCAGAATTTGGATGGGTTCCCTATTCCAAATGGTGAGAGGTCTAATTGGTACTTCTTACCAACGGTAACCCCTGTTGTTGACAAAGGGATTTTTTTCACCCTTCAACACCAAGAAAATCCAAATCATCTCAAGCCAATCAAGGTCGATTCTAGTTGTTGTCCATGTCTGAATGATTTGAATGATCAAAATCTGAGTTTGATCCTTCTGAGAGATTTGACTCAGAATAAGAATTTCACTGTCCATCTGAGTGTTCACTTTCTACAAGGAAAGTAGCAAGGTTGATTGGTGTTGGAGGAATCAAGCCAAAAGGTTGAGTAATATCTTGTAAGGCTAATTCCACCAAATCTTCTACAAAGTGAACCAAAGTGTGATTTCTAGTACTAGTTTTGGTTCGAGAAGTATTTATTCGATGACGAAGTAAAGGGCTTATGGGTAAAGCACTAATTTATCATGCCTAAACTTGGGTGATACAGAGAAAATCATTCACTTCCTCATGTGATACTACATATCGGATTGACTCAGTATTAGATCCTAAATTATCCATGTCATGAGATGCAATATTTTCATAAATTTGAGCTTCGGGATTTAGAATATTTTCAGAAAATGAACTATTGGTGTAACATTCTCAATTTTAATCCTCACAAATTATAATGTAATTGTATAAATGTGAATTAGGTTGGTGAGAAAATATGATTGGGGCGAAGATCCCATATTGACTGCTATGGCAGGGGGGCGAATTCTATATAATGAACATTGAAATGATTAATAAAGTAGTAACCGTTGGCTATGATACGAGAGAGATGAAAATGATAGGGGGCTATGATTCCACAAGAGAGAGGGATCCAAGCGGGATTTTACTCATGGCCGGTATTAATCCAACCCACATTCCTAAAATTATTATCATTGTGTATAACATTCTATTTGTTGTTGAATGATCCCAAATCCAATCATTAAACTCATGTAAGAGGGTGGATGTGAGGAGTCACATCCCATAGTTATTGGGAGCATGGGGTTGATGTATAATCATCCTTGGGAAGAGTGTGAGTCAATCAAGCAACGGGAAAGAGAAGGAAAATTGTATGCAGAAAGTAGAGAGTTTTTAAATGCATATTTTGGGCATCTTGAGGAGAGCGAAGTGTTGGGAAGAGAACCCATCATGCTATGCTTAAAGGAAATCATTGTTTCACAGTGTTTTATGCTAGAAATGTGGCTTGTTTGTCTGTAAAATGGATGGTAAGCCTATAGTGTGTTTTCATGTTGAGGAAATGGCTCAAGAGCCTTGTGAAGGCTATTGTGAGCACTCCTAAATAAATAGAGAGTTCCTAAAGTCCCCAACTAAGAGATTTATAGGCCAACCAAATGCACTAGAAGCCCTAATAAACAAATGGTTTAGCCCGACGGACTGTGAGCAGTGAAGGGGATACATTCCTTAGGTTATGCAAGTTGTGGGGAAGAGAGAGTTGGTGGATTATAATTGTTATAGGAGTAGAACATGAGTTTTAGGTCATTGAGTGTGGAGAGTGGACAACCAGAGGGATAGATCTCCTTGTGGACTCATATCCTCAGCTAGGGGGTGGCTTGTAGTTGAGAGAAAATGAACAGCATCGCCTATGTCTGGGAAGTTCATCCTTCGTTCACATCCAATTGGTTACATTTTATAAAAAGATAAGTTTATGTTGTTTTATTATGATTATTCTGTTGTGCAAATGAATATTTGAATGTTGTGTGTTTGTTGTGAGGCTACTGAATGCATTCACGTTTTTATATATGTTGTTAGATGCATGGGTAAATCAACATGTTGTTTGTTGTATTTTTTATGGGCTTGTTGCCTATCAGTTTTATTTTTATATGTATGGGGCATTTTTGATTTCGTATTTAGCAGGCTAGTCATTTCCGCAATGACTAGACTCAAGTTGGGTGTTGGGTATGTTACATAATGGTATCAGATTTTTTTTTTCAACACCATACTTGTATGGGCCAAAGATCAGCATGAAGTTGGTAAAATTCATCATCTAAACATTTGAGTTGTGTCGAATTTGGGGAAAACAGTAAAATCTGAGTGAAATATCCAAATTTCTAAGCAATTCAAGTTGGAATTGCACTTAGAATGGTTGTTATGGAGGGGTCATTTCGAATTCTAAGAAATTGAATTTGGTTTAGGCAGGTGAGTCGGTAATTTTCACGATGGTTGAGAGCTAGAAAAATGGAAAAATCGGCTAAGCAAATAAAGGAATTATGTGCACTAAATATTAGCGTTGTGTGATGAAAACTTGGTGGTGCATGCGTAATATTGGTGTTCAATGCATGTGCATTGAATATTGGCATTGCACGGTGCACAATATGTGGTGCGTGCATAATATCGATGTGCAGTGCGTGCGCATTGAATATTGACGTTACATGGTGCATAATTGATGGTGTGATGCAGTGAGAAATCGCGACCACCTCCTCGTCGCACTCTCCTGCTCACAGGATCGTTCTAATCCCCTCTTCGAGCCGAATTATCTCTTTGGACTCCCAATGGAATCCCTGATGAAAACCCGATCCGCAGGTCCTTTCTTCACCCACACGGCCTTCTACACATGACCGCGATCTTTTCCTGATCTTAATTTTAGGCTTTGGGGTTTCATGTTCCCTGTCATCAAGAGTTCTTTACCTCTTGAATCCCCAATCACCGATGAGCTCTCTTCCATCCTTAGCCCCTCTTGGCTATGCCCTCTGGTCCATATGACCACTCTCCATAAGACCGCAGCCTTATATCCTCCTATCGGGGTTTTGGGTTTCAATTTCCCGACGCTCTCCAATCCCTGTTAGCCCTCCAGGCTAAGCTTCTGGTCCACATGACCTCTATCTCACAAGACCACAGCCTTGTGTCCCCATCAGGGTTTCGGACTTTCCAATGCCAAAATGCAATCGTCCTTAGGATTTGCGATCCCTCGAATCCTGTCTGTGCTCCTGGCCCATATGACTGCTAACTCACAAGACCACAGCCTTGCCTCCCATCGGGGCTTCGAGCTTCGTGATTCCAAAATGACCAAACCTCTTGTCACCAGGATCCCCAATATCCCGATGACCACAACGCCGATAGACGTCCTCCTGTCGGGCCTTTCCCCGATGGCACCGATTTTTGCCACGCGTCCTCCTCTGATGGACAGTCCCAATTTCTCTGAGATTTTGAGACTTGTGATGTCCCAATTCTCACGGCCTCAAGAACTTCTATTTCCCGATGCCGAATATCTTGACTCTTTACGGATTTCTGACACCTGTCTCCCCAACGGACGGCTCAGATTTTGTCGGAGTTTTCACTTCGTACTTCCCCGATCTCTTGTCCATGGGAATGCTGATATCCCAAGTCCCGATAGTAAACCTCGATCTTTGCCACATGTATCCTCAAACGAACGGTCCAGATCTTCCCGGTGCTTCGAGAGTTGAAGTGTCTCGACTTTCTCGACCTCGAGAATCTCGATATGCCGATGGGTGGAATCCCGATGTTAAACCTCGTGCAACTCCTGTCTGATCCAACGGCTGACGGGTATCTACTCCAGATCTGACAGTTCAAATCCATCCTACTGCGTGCTTAGTATAGAGGCTAAACGTTGAGCATCTTCTCCCGATCCAACGGCTGACGGGATTTTGTGTGACCATCTGACGATCCACAATCTCCTCCTTCTGTGCGCTTCTCTGGACGTGAAACCAATGGTCCAGATCTCTTTTCCTCGCCGATCCGACGACTGTTTTTCTCTCCTGAACTTGCATGCTCTTTCTTCCCAGACTTGGAAGAATTTCCAGTTCTCAAAGGTCTCGACCTTTGCTTCTCTTCTCTCTGCAAACTCCTTCACCTTGAGCTTCGCTGCACGTATAAAACTCTGACCCTCCTAAGCTTATCCTTCTTCTGGGTCCTTGAAGGATTCTTGGGCTCCTGCGCCTCTGCAGAGTCTTCACGCACCCGCAGTGTTGTCTCTCCTGAGCTTCTCAAACGCTCATACCCCTAAGGGATTTTTGACTTTCTTCCTTTCTCCGACAGATGGAGAAATATGATGCCCTCTTGGTTGTCTTCTACTCAAGCAACCTCTTGTTGAGTCTATCAGGGTGTTCAGCAACCCGAAGATCCCTCAGTGGATTCTTCTTCAGAATACAAAACTCAACGAGTTCTCTTCTCTCCTCTGTGCCTGTCTGCACAATAACTCAAATGCCCACCTGGCAGAGTGTCTTGTCCCATAACGTTCAATAGTTATGTCCTCCTATGCACCTATGCACCCGCTCAATGCCCACCTGGCAGAGCTTCTCAGAATCCTCAGTGATTCTGGTTTCTGTCTGAACTCACAACAAAGTTCCTCCCTCAGCACCACTGTGCATATGCTCAATGCCCACTTGGCAGAGCTTTACAGAATTCACAGCAGAATTCTATATGCAACTGTGTCTCTCATACACAGCCTTGCCTCCAAGGTATTTAGCAACCTTGAGGTTTTCTCCTGAGTTGTTGACTCCAGTTCCTGTGCCGTAGCACGTCTTTGTCTGAACCCGCAGTGTTCAAAAGTGAAACCTCCGTGCACGGCTATCAGAACCCGCAGTGTTCTATCACACCCTCCTGGTGTGAAGCCTCAAAGACCTTCAACCCTGGAAATCAAGAACTCCTGCAAATGCCTAACGTACATCTACAACATACAATGGAACACACACAGACATTCACATAACACAAAATAATGCAGGAAAAACTGCTCTTTGTATTAAAATGGAAAATGTCTGTAATTACAAGGTGTTCTCGAGCTCTCTCTGGCTCTTCCCAGACTTCTACTCACTACTTACAAAATGAGATACTAAAAATCTCTTTTACCTGAGGGGGCTCTTTGAGCTCTTCCCTCCAACCTACCTACCCTATTCAATTACATTGAATGGGCTATCTAGTCCAGAATCGGATCTAGATCTCATCCATACACACATTTAAGGCCGATCTTATCTACAGCTTGCACAAAGGCATGGCTCTATGGCTCACCAGCCTAGACATTAAATTTACATTCAATTCAGATTTAAATGAGGATTGCACCTATCTTCAGCTTTAAATGCGTGCGCTCGACGTGGCTGGCTGGCTGGCTGGATGGCGTGGAGAGATGCTCCTGCATCATGGTGTTCATGTAATATTGGTGCATGGTATCAAAAGTTGTGTGCACAGGATATTGGTGCATGGTATAAAAAATTGTGCACATTGGATATTGGTGCACGGTATAGAAAGTTGTGTACACTCGATATTGGTGCACGATATAGAAAAGTGCATGCACTGAATATTGGTGTGCGGTATAAAACATTGTGTGCAATGGATATTAGTGCGCGATATATAAATTTGTGCACATTGGATATCAGTGTGTGGTATATAATGTTGCATGCACTGGATATTGGTGCGCGATATAAAAGTTGTTCACACTGGATATTGGTGCAAGAGGTGTGCACAAAATATTGGTGTTGCATATTGTGGATCTGGAATGCACTGAATATTGGTGGATAATGTAGAATTGATGTGTACGCGGGCTTCGAAAATGAAGAAGAGAAGAAGGATACCACATAGACAAAATTGTCCTATAGTCTTAAACAAAAAAAAACTAAGTCTAGAGACAAAATCGTATTTTGGTCATAAAAAAATTATAATAACTCAGAAGAAGATAATATTTTATGGGTTTTGTTCACAATTTTGAGGGCTATAGAAGTTCCACAAAGGGTCATTGGCTAATTACGCTATGATTTTCCAAAAAAATCAAATTACGTGTTTTTAAAGATCGGGGTCAAACTCAATGGTAGGAACACAGTTATTGTTGAAACTTGTATAGAGTGTCATAAAAGAAGACAAGGAAATATTGTGTGAAGGTATTGGCCATATTCTAAGGAGTTTGGAGTGGAGCTGCCAAAATAGGGAAAAATCCACTATTTTGGACCACTTTTTGAGGATTTCTGGGATTTTCAAAGGATGAAAAGAGTCCCAAGATGGAAAATATGGAAAATATTATTTATTTGACATTTTGTATACTCATCAAGACAGACAAATTTGGCTTAGTGAAATTTTTCCAGGAGTGCACAGTTTGGAAGATAGCCAATTTGGCAAAAAACTTCCAAGTCTGGAAAAAGGGGTGAAAAGGGACAAAGTTGTCATTTCCATATTGTTGTAGTTTTTTGTTGGAGCATCAGATTAAAAATATGAGAGTTGTTATGAATTCCATGTCATCATTAATATCTATGTATCATAAAAAATATTCATTGGTTCCTAACAAATTTACCTCTGTAAGTGGACAAAGTTGGTGTTTGAGATCATTTTGCGCTTGGGAGTAGGTGCACAAAAGGGGTTAATTAGAAATATTCAATTGACTATAACTTCTTGATCAATGCTCAGAATTGAGAAAGAAAGTAGTCATTGGAAATATATTGGATAGGAGAATCCAAATATCCACTCTTATTTTAGGTTTGAGTGGGAGATTTCTCAAGGAATTAGAAGGAAGGTGATTGGTGGACTTGATGGGAACAATTAAGCAGAAATAGAAATTTCAGGAAGCCATAACTTGGAGCTCATAAATCGGAATGAGGCCTGAGTACAACCATTGAAAAGGTAATCCAAGTTAAAACATGATAAAATTAATAGGTTCTCCTAGGAGGCATCCGGTTGTGCTATAAGTCTACAGCAAAAAGGGCAATTGGACTCTAAGAACCATACAATTGCTCAATGTGAAATTTTTCCAAAACCAGTCAATTTTGGGGAAACATTTTCATATGTTAGAGGTACATGCCAAAGGTGTGTATTAATTTGAAATAATATTATTGATGTATATGATAGTTCCTATGCAGTGGTGTAGAGGCACCATTGGAATTGTAACCCCTTAGCAATAAAGGAGGCTAAGCTTAACCCCTTGGAAATAAAGGAGGATAAGCTTCATAGAAGGGCATTGTTAATAAGCAAAGAATCACTCAAGAGATAGTGTTGTGTGAATGGATTGCTATCAAGAATATAAGACTCCCTAAATGAATATTGTGTGGGTCTATTCCAGAGTAATCCTGAGGTCCATTGGATAGGGAAGCAGATCATGTTGGACGATTGGTTTGGATAGTTGGTTGTCATTAATGTCAACCCTTAGAGATTGATGTCAACCCTTGGAGAAATATGGAATCCCTATTGATTTGGTTGAGATTTATGGTGAGTTAGCGTGGTTGATGTCAACATATGTGATGGGTGCATTTGATGAAGTCTAAATGATGCCCTGTAGGTGTGGTTATGGGACATGAAGTTGGTTGAGAAATATGGACATGAAGGACAGTGTAAATGTAGGTAAGATACTCGTGGATGGATAGTCCTCATCATGTTGTTTTTGGTGATAGGTGGTACACCACATGGTTCCTCACGATTGAGGATTTACGACTTAATGAAGTTGGAATCCCCGAAGAATGGTTAAGAATCCCCTAGTTAGTTACAAGTCTTGGTCAAAGGGTAAATTGGTTGCAACAATAAATCCCTAAATTAAGGAAAGAAGTTAGCTTGGAAAAGTATAAATACACCACAAGAAGTTCTTCACAATTACACACACAAGTTCAATTATTATCTATCTTTCAAGTGTTTTCTTTGGTAAATATTTTCATGGTATATATGAGATAGTGAATTATGAAGAAGTGAAGTCTAAGGTAGTGAAGGGAAGTCGAAAAAAAGATAACTTTATGAGGTCATTTGTGAGTTGCAGCAAGAAGGGCATGGACATACAGAGTTGCATCAAGAAGGGCATGAACATCCGAAGTTGCAGCCAGAAGAGTGCGAACATCTGGAGTTGTAGCAAGAAGGGTGTAGACATCCAAGGTTGTAGCAAGGACAAGTCGCGGATATGTTAAAATCTCTTGAAGAAGATGCCATCTCTTATTTGTTGAAGATGATTTGTACAGGTTGGTATGTTGGTCTGTGATGATATGATTTAGGTCTTCTCCATGAGTAAAGGTATGTCTTTTATGTGTTTGGTTGAAGCTTGTATCTTGGATGGTATGGAACATGCTTAAGGCATGTCTTGGAGGCTCTTGTGATACATGATACATGGTTGCATATGGTTGAGGTGATATTCATACATGCTTGAGACATACTCTTGGTACTCGGTATATGGATGTTATGGTTCATTGTTAGAGGCACATCTTTGTGATAATGGCATATACTTGAGGTTTATCTTATGGTACATGGCATGATTGAGAGTGATATGGTATATGGTTGAGACAATTGTTATGGTATGTTGTTGGTACATGGTATGGTACAAGTGTTGATGTACATGGTTGACGTGCATGGTTGGTGCATGGTATGGTACATGGTATGGTACAGGTGTTGATGTACATGGTTGATATACATGATTGATGTACTTGGTAGATGCATGGTTTGGTACAGGATTAGTACATGGTTGATGGTATGTTGGTGATATTGGTACATGCTTGGTATAGGCATGTGTTGGTGATGTTGGACATATAGTTAAGAGGTGTCCTTGGTATATGATCCATGTGAGAGGATCTGGTTTCATTGATGTTGAGTAGTAGTGACAGTGATAGGTTGGACATATTGGAGTTACTTCACATACACCTAGGATTTCTTTTTCCTAAGTTTTTTCCTATGTTTATTAGTCATTATTCAGTCTCCTATATTTTAGGGAGAGTATTCCTCTAGGATAATTTTCTCTTCAGTTAACACTTTAGTTTGATCAGTTGAGTGGAGTCTAGATGCCACATTGGTATTATCACCATGCAGCATTAGGATCATCACCAACTAATGTGCATTGTCCTTGGGATCATCACCAGACTAGGGAATTACTCATGATTCCCTAATATCCTCCTCACTTCACTTTGTTTCAGTCAATTAACTGAAGACTGATAGACTAGTTAACTCAGCTAGGTGGCAGTTCACTCTCGTAACTGCCCAAGAGACTAGACTAGGTGGCAGTTTACTCTTGTAACTGTTGGTGTGTGTCTAGATCACTCTAGACCACCAATATGGTGCATTTTATTCTCCTCTAGTGTGCATTGGTTGAGTTATACAGAGTATATCATGTGTAAATTATCATTCATTCATTTGGTTAATGAGAACTCTTCCATTATTTCTCTCCTGCTTCTCTTTTCTTTTATTTTCTCTGCAACTGTGTATGTCAATTCCAAGCTAGATCTATTTTGTGCAGGTTCAACACATTTACATGGTATCAGAGCTGACAGACTTCTAGGGAAAAGACACACCAAATTATTTTTGCAGGTACCGAAGATTGAAGATAGCGGAAAAATGGAATTTCCAAAAGAATTCATTCTTATACCTTACAATTTCTTTGCATGGAAGGAGAAGATGATAATGCATCTTCAAAGAAGAGGATTGTATAGGTTAACCATGAACATAGAGTTAGAACCAACATCAGCCATAGAAAAATCCAAGTATCTAAATCGAATGGAGGAAGTGTTTGGAACAATTTGCAGTCTTATTTCTCCTAAACTCCTCTTTCACATATCCTCCTGTAAAACCCCCAATGAATCCTGGATCACCATGGAAGGGAATTTTGGAAAATAGGATGAGATGAGGGGACACATGCTCGAGGTAGAATTTCTCACATTGGATCCAAAAAGATTCGACAATCTCCAAGATTTCTTTACCAAATATAAGGATTTGTTGTCGCAACTCAAGGCTTGCGAGGTTGATAAATATAAGGAGGAGAAACAAATCGTTCTCACCATTCTCTCCAAACTTGGTCCAGAATACTCAGTGTTTGTATCTACATTTCATTCAGTTAGATTTGCATCTGGAGCCACCTGGAAGATTCCATCTCTTGAGGACTTTATCGAGTCTCTAACACAAGAGCAGAACAAGCTTATCAACATGGGAAAAATCAAAGGCCCAAAGGCGCATAGACTTACTGTGCAATATGGAAATAGTCATCAATATCATAAATATAAATATAAATACAAAAGGAAATCACATGCAAATTCAAAGAAGGAAGGTTACTCAAAACCCTTCAACGATGCCTCGAGATCCAAAGGTGGAAAGATAAGAAAAGGGGACAAATGCACTTACTGCCATAAAATATTCCATACATAATCTACATGTATGCAGAAATAGATAGATATAATGACCCAAATACTTCAGAAAAACAACCTTGGAGATCGCATCCCTGAGGGTGCCAAGAAGAAGAAGTCAAAAAATTAGAATCCCAAGAAAGGAAATTCTAGCCATGCTTTGATTTCCATCAATTCCTCTCTCGATACTTGGATCGTAGATTCAAGAGAATCACACCACATGGCTTCCAGAAAATAAGTCTATTCTTCATTGGATGCATGCAAAGGTCCTCCTATTCTGAGGGGGACAACTCTCCAGTTGAGGTCACTGGCAAAGGAAGAATTGAACTCACAAACGAAAGCTTCAAGAATGTGCTTAACGTTCCCAAACTTTCTGTCAATCTTCTCTCCATGTATCAGATGACAAAATACGGCACCAAAAGAGAGTCATATTCACACCTAATGCAGTGGATATCTATGACATGCAAACCAATTCTAGGGTTGCTACCAATGAGGTATATCAGCAATCTAGACTCTACACATTTTCTGAACTTATTGAACCAGATTATGCATTACTGCTTACCCATGCTGATGAAAGCAGTAGGATATGGCACGAAAGGTTCGGGCATTTAAATTTCAGATATATGCAACAACTTAGCAAGCAGTGAATGGTCGATGGTCTACCTGACATGCACTTCTCTAAAGGAATTTATGAGGGATGTGCTCTTGGAAAACACCCTCAAGAGAAATTCTACAAAGGAAAGACACAAAAGGCTTCCTCTCCTTTAGATTTGATCCATAGTGACCTCATGGGCCCTTTTCCGCATCCATCAATCAGTAAAGCAAGGTACGTGCTCATTTTTGTTGATGATTTCTCACGCTTCACATGGATTTACTTTCTCAGGAAAAAATCATAGGTCTTTCAACACCTCAAATATTTCAAATCCCTTGTTGAGACACAATTAGGAAAGAAAATCAAAGTCCTCCAAACAGATAACGGGGGGGAGTGTTGAGGAAAAGATATGAATTTATCATACTCAAGCATTTTCGAATCTTGCTTAGCTAAGGCAAGATAGTCGGGAATATTACCCTATGTTTGATAGCCTCAAAAATATATTTCCCAATCCACGAGTATCAATTACAAGGGCTTAGGATGATTTTTTAAATGAAAAGATTACTGCAAAATATAAAAAAATTATATAATTTTATGAACATATGCAGATTGAAAAAAAGTAAATGTGGAGATCAAAAGCAAAAGTAACCAAGTCACATATTAACACAAATGAGACAGAATATAAATCGCTTTATTTCATTCCAAGAAATAAAAAGTATCTTTATCTTTACAAAAATCCCTGTGAGGGCATGGACCAAGGTCAAACTTTGATATCCCCGATGAAAACCATACAAAAGGACTTTGACAAGAAGTAAAAACAGAACTTTAAAATATGGATTAACTTGCCATAGACTGCTGCCCACTTGACTCTGCACAATATCCTTTATCAGTCATGAAACTCGATTCATAAACAGACAAGTATACACAGACTATCAAAGATAGATCAACACCTCTGAAAAAAGCATCTGAATGATATGGTTCAGCTTTGAACCTTGTTGTCTACAATAGAACCCTGCTGTCAAAAAGAGAACTAGGCCTTTAATGAACTGAAGAATGAATGAAAACTGAACTATCTTAATAAAACTCAAGAACAAACCTTAGTATTGCTTTCTCCTTCTATTCTCCCCTTGTTCGTCCTTCTCATTTTTCTTTTATGCATTCCAAATTAGTTCAAGTAGTTCAACTACCTCATTTGGTTAAGTTAAATAAAACTTAACTAATTTTAGTTTAGGGGAAGTAATAATAATAATCATAACTAAGGGTCTTTTATTAAACAATAACTAAGTAGGTGGGACCCCTTGTGAATCCCTTTTATTTATTAACAAAAATAAACACAATTAGACAACCAATTTAACACATGCCTCCTTTTCACTCCCACAATTTATTTCCAAAATTTGAAATTTAAATATTAGAAATATTTCAAATTATATCCAAAATGTGTAAATATCCACAATATCCCAAAAAATAGTTTGTTCTCCAAAACTTTTTGCAGTCCATTGTCCTCAACAATTCAATTATAAACACATAAATCAAAATCCATATTTGCCACTTTGAGAGGCAATTCTTCTTTTGTCACTATTGTCCCCTTTGGAATTCCCTGAATTAGCCTTAGGTTGGGTGGAACCTTGAGGCTTAATATCACTAACAACATGGGAGCAATCGTCCCTCAGGTGCATCTGGGAGGACACTAACTTGGTTGAGTCACTTGAAGGAGATGAGGGGGAAGCAACATCTTTACCTTTGTCTTGCACATGAGGAGCCTCAGTTTTGAGTTGTTTTCTTGCATGGGAGGACTAAACAGGTGAGTGTGCAGGGGCAATTTGAGAATTTGGGTTTACATATGGAGGAGGAGGAGACAATGACAAGTTGGTCCAGCCATGATGGTGGGAGACTGTCGGATGAACAATCTCTTGCCAGATGAACAAAGAAACTGTGTCTCTTCCAAACACCAAAGAGGTTTATAACCTTCGAAACAAATTTGACAGTGAGGTTTACCAACATATCAGTCAGCCACTACAATAGAGATGAGATGAGAGAACATTTAAAACACTTGTGGAAATAAATCCATAGAACAAATCGTGGCCACTCAATACATACACAAGCCTCCATTTAATATTATCGACAATACAAAGATTGGACTATGAGATGATTTTGGTGATAGTGAAGAGAAAGACATAAAAAATAATAACTCGGGGCTCATCCAAACAGAGCAAGAACAATATCACTATCGACAGTTGTATTGCAACCTGGAGAATGAATCACAACCATGATCGAAACGGAGAAAGGTTAACAGCACTAATACCCAAGTTGGTGGTAAAACCCCGCACGAATAAAACTCAGAGCTTGTTGTACTATTGTCATCATTTTTCACAGAGAACAAGAATCAACCCAAAGATGACCGACATTTCTTTTAGCCAATAACCAATGCACAGGATTTACAAAGCAACAACACTCATTCCTTCTTTTCAAAACGCCAACATTCCATAGTAATCACAGAGAACATCATAACACAACATTGATACCCAATCGAAAACTCAAGAAAAACACAGAACTCATGCAATCCTGAGCCAACACGTTGATTCATAACATAGAGGGACCATCATGGATGGAAAGCAAAGGGTTCATACGTGGAAAAATCACTTCAAGGAAGAGTTGGCCTGTGTTTTCCCTTTCAAACCTAAAATCATGGAGCTTACACAACCAACAAAGAAAAATGCAACTATGCTAGGGTGACGGGCTCGAGGGTGGTTTGGAGTGATGTGCAATAAATGCACATTGCTTCCTCACCTATCCCTATTCAATTTCACGTATGAGCCAGCCCATTACCATAACATCACATTAATTCAACGTATATCCAAAATTAAATTCCATATCCATTGTATAGTGTGCCACCTAAAACATATCACAACTCTAACAATAAACATATGTTAACATTACCATGTGTGCTTCCCATATAATTCCTTAACCAAAACCACATAGTATAACAACTAGGTCCATCACTCCCCATTTGTCACTATTATATATACATTCAAGGTTTATATATAATATTTTTTCCATAGCCTGAGGACCTGTCCATATTTTTTCCTTTTTGTTTTGATCAAGCTCCCATATCATCATATTATCTCTTTGCATAAAATCATGTGAAAGATCATTAATCAATGCATAACATAACACCTGTAAAACAAAGTAATCTTGATATCCATAGCATTGCCCTGTATTGCAAGTGGCTACCAACAACGTTTATCAATAATACATCAACCAACCATGTTGTCATAACGAATGAAACCAAGACTTGCATCATCAAGGGTAGAAGACTGTGTAGGCAACATCATAACAACATCAAACATATAAGCGTAACACATCCATCATATCGCCTCTAGTATACAAGGGGGTCCCACCTACTAGTTAATTATTATTATCATAAATAGATCTTAGCAATCCTTTGCGGGAAGTATTCATCGTTGTGATGTTAATCGTCAACAAACTGGCGACTCCACAGGGAAATTTGTTTCCAACATATTAAGAACTCAAAATCTTTGGTTTCGAAGATCATGTAAACATTAGATCAGGAAGATAGACATCAGAATCATTATGCAACAGGGGGAAGTGAGTTGTTTACGGGAAAAAATGATTGGGATTTTGGGAATAACTCATGGAAAGTGTTAAGTATGAGGGGTTTTATCCCTGTATGCATAATCATTCGATTAGTCATGTGAAAGAATTCATGATTTCAAGGAGAAAAAATTATAGTGTTCTCTTTTAAATCTTGGAGCGGATGGAAGAAAATGAAAGAAGAAAAGGCGTAAAACCAACTATCTTATCTAACAGCAGTTGAAGCAGATAACAATTTCAATGATTTCTTCAAGGAGGAACATCATGGAAATTGTGTAAATTGATTTTTATTGATTAACAATACTTACAGAATAGTGTCCTTGAGGCAAAACTGATCCAACATTTTATTTCTGAAAATAAAAGAAGTCAATAAAAAAAAAAAATAGCAAAAATGAAGTAGTAGAAATGAAACAACAAAAATGCAATAACAGCGAAGTAAAATCAAATAAAAATAAAATAAACAGCAATGTAAAATCAAGCAAATAAAATAAACTATAATACAGAAAACATTCCATACAGCATTTAAACTTTCAAGTTGGTTCCACATAGTGTTTTACGTGGGAACCGTTGGTACTATAGGAAAACAATTGCTATTGCAAGTCCTTTAGGATATAGGAATTTGCACCCAGGACAAAATCGATATTAAAAGGACCCAGCCATAACTTTTGGAACTTTGAATGTCTTCCTCTATTGGCACAATATGAATCCCACAACAAGACCTTCTCATTAACCTTAAATTTGACAGCTTTGACACTTTTATTGAAATATTTTTTAACAGTTTGTTGTCTTCTCTTTATATTATCCAAGGAAAACGTCCTTTGTTCCTCTAAATCCAAGAGTGCATTCATTCTTTGAGATATATCAGAAGAATTTAATTCTTCAACCTGTAGAATTTAATTCTTCAACAGGTTCTAGCTCGGTAGGCAAAATGGCTTCTTGACCATAAACAAGATGGAAAAAAGTGCAACAAGTTCTCACCTTGATGGTAATGCGATCTGCCCAAAGGGAATAAGTGAGGAGAGTGTGTCATTGACGCCTCTTGATAATTCTAACCAGATTCTTATTGGTAGACTCAGCCTGCCCATTTCCTTGGGGATAATAAGTTGATGAGATAAAACTTTTAACCCCCAATTTAGTTAAAAACTGAGTCAGCTTAGCAGAAATAAAAGGGGGACCATTTTCTGTAATAATTTCCAAAGGAAGGCCAAATCTGGAAAAATATTAGTCTCAAGGAAATAAATCACCTGCTCATCCTGCGAATGCTTAAGTGGGATAGCTTCAATCCATTTCGTAAAGTAGTCAGTGGTTGTCAAGATAAAAACTTGCCCTGCTGAAGATGGAGGATTAATAGGACCAATAAAGTCCAGACCCCATTTTGAAAAAGGAAAGTTAGGGAGGACATGTTGTAAAGGCATAGTAGAAAGACGTTCTTTTCCAGCAAAATTCTGGCACTTGTCAGAAGATCTTGAAAAATTAGAAAAATCACGAAAGATTGAAGGCCAATAGTACTATTTTCTGATAATTTTAAAAGTAGTAGTTTTAGCAGAAAAGTGACCTCCTACATGAATAACATAATTCGAAGACCCATGGGTCTCTTGTAACAATTTATGTGCTTCCTTATTGTTCACATAGCAAAGTAACATACCATCGGCATATCTCCTAAATAATAAGTCTCCTATAATGACGTATCTAGAAGATTCGAGACAGAGCATTCTTCTTTGATGAGTATCCAAATTATATGGGCATCTTTGATTTTGCAAGTAACACACCAGATATTTATACCAAGGATGTTCAGCTACAGGAAGGATTTGAATGTCAATGCAAAACAATGTTGATAGAGAGCTATCTTGTTCATCAATTTCTTCACTTTCTTCTGCATGTTGAGCCAAGTGAAGAGCTAAGTCACATCCCTTAATGGTATTAGAAGTCACAATAGTTAAATCATGCTCCTGGATCTTGGCAAGCCAATGTGCAATATTCCCTGAAAGATAAGTCGGTGCGACCAAAAACTTGACAGCAAGTAAAGGGACTTTTACCAGTGTGTGCGTACCTAAGATAAAGTGGCGAAATTTTTCAACAGCCTTAACAAGAGTGAAAGCATGCTTTTCAATATAAGAATATTCAAATTCATCATCTGACAATATTTGACTCATCTAAGATATTGGTTTCTCATTAACTTGGTCATCACATTGTGTAAGGATAGCAGAAATTGCTTCCTCTGTGGCATTAGTAAATATAACAAATTCTTTCTCAAAATCTGGCTTCGCCAAAATCGGTGCGGAATTGATTTCCTTCTTGATCCTTACGAAAGCAATTTCAACAATAGCAGTCCAAGAAAAGGAACGATCTTGCTTAAGAATATTGTGAATTGGTTTTACCATTAAAGAAAAATTAGGAAAAAACCTACGAACAAAGTTGATAACACCCATAAAGGCTTGAACCTCCTTCTTGGAAGTAGGAGCAGGAAGATTTAGGATAGAAGCAATATTTTCAGGATCTATGATTATTCCTGAATAAGAGACAATGTGTCCAAGGATATTTCCCTTGGTAACGTCGAAAATAGACTTAGAAGGATTTAAAGAAATGTCAAATTTCCTACATCGCGTGAGAACCTTCTTCAGATGACCAAAATGATCTAATCGGTTTTTTGAATACATAGTTAAGTCATCAAGATAAATCTGAATAATTTTGTTGATCAAATCGTCAAAATCTATTTGCATAGATCTTTGGAAAGTGGCACCTACAATAGATAATCCAAAAGGAATACGTTCATAAGCAAAAGTGCCCCAACGTGTAATAAAAGTGGTTTTATATTTATCTGTCCTTTTTACCTTGATCTGATTGTAACTAGAAAAATCGTCAAGTAAGGACATCATTTCTGACCCTGCAACTTGCTACAAGATGATTTCCATATTAGGGAGAGGAAAATGGTATCTTATACTAGCCCTATTCAATGCGCGAAAAATCAACGCATAATCTGATCTGACCAGTCGTTTTCCAAATGGGAACCAAATTGGAAACCCACTCATAATACTTAACAGGAAAAATTAGCCCTGCCTTCAAGAATTTTTCCAACTCCTTTCAAATAGTTTCTTCCAGTGCAGGGTTAATGGGTCTTTGTTTTTGCCTAACCGGTTTTATGCCCTCCTTGATAGAAATGGCATGTTGTATAAGAGTAGGATCAAAACCACGAAGATCCTCATAATACCAAGCAAAAACATCTTGAAATTCACTAAGAAACTCGGTGAACTTCATTTTTTCTTCATCAGAACATTGGGAACCTATTTTAACATTATTTGGATAGTCGGGCGTCCCAATGTTCAAGGAAATGGTTTCACCCACTTTCCTTTTTTACTCCCCTTCTTTATGTTTCTCTGTGTTTCCTACATCACTCGATGAAAATGAACTTTCTAGAGGAGTCCTTTGTATTTTTGTTATCTTCCATTGATATAATCTCCTTAGGCTTAAAAGGTTCATTATGTATGAAAGCACATATGATATCATCATTAGGGAAGACCTTCCATGGCTCTACATTGTCAGGGATATGTGGACGATACAAATATTGAAAGGTGCAATCAGGTCTTTGTGGCAGAAGTTGTCGAGTAGGAGAGGTTGCAAAAAGAGTTAATATGTCAGCCATTGAGTTCAATTCCCTTTTAACATGAGTGATGTTGAAAGATAGAAAGTTCAAGATAAGTTGCCAAACAGTTTGGCTGTAACTTTTCATTAGCTTTTTGCTAGGAGAATATATCTTACGTACAAGGTTTACAACAAGTTCAGAATCCCCAAAAACTGTAAGGTGACCACAACCTAAATTATAGGCATTTTCAATGCCTAGCAGTAATGCTTCAAATTTGATGACGTTGTTTGTGCAAGAAAACTCTAACCTATAGGAAAAGTTATTAATTTTACCCACAGGAGAGTACAATATAATGCCATCTCCATTTCCTTCATTGGAGCATGAACCATAAAAGTGCATATGCCACATCCCATCCTCTATGTCTATTTGTTACAAGGTAGTGTTGTCCTCATCTACAAAGATGGAATACACTCCTAGGTCCTCCTCGATATAATTCACATTAGGTTGTGAAATGCTTTCTATGTAAGGTGATATTCTTCCCTCCCTTAGGACTATGATGTTTTTACCATTCCGAGGAACGAATAAGTGTGACCCGTTGAGTGAGAGGTATCCACATGTCAATGCTTGTCAATCTCTTCCTAAGTTGATTGAATAATTACTCACTGGCATGACAATTACCTGAATATTAAGGGTTGTCCTTATTTCAGGATGCGCACACAAAAAGGTCACGTCCTTGATTTCACCTATGGTCGATTGTTGTAAACTATTATATTAGAGCATGCTTCTGGCATTTTCATTTGTACAATACAAGCCTAGCTCTTCCATAATAATCTTCAACATTACACTTGGGCCCGAACCGCTGTCAATGAGACAACAATGGGTTATTTTGTCCATAATCTTTACAGAAATGAAAAACGGGGGATTTTTTACTGGGTGCCTAAAATTATGTACACCTACTTTATTTACAGTTGAGTCCTCTTCATCTACCTCTTCAGAAAGATTGGCCACGATGGAATATTTTCCTTCCATGAAATATTTCAAATGCTTTTGTTGCTCTGGGATGGAAACCATGTCCAGGAGGGTAGCATCGGCTTTAATATTAGCCAATTGATTGAGAATGTTGTATTTGGAAGAAGGAGGAGGGGAGGGAGTTCCTTGACTGTCAGGAATTTTAGAAACTTGTATAGTAGCAGCTGGTGAATATGAGCTTGGGCTAGAAGAAGTGTGAGGAGGATCATATTTACCTTTTGGAGGATAGGATTTATTCCTAGTATTTATGATCATAACATCCTCTGGTTCTGCAAAATCTAGGACAACAATAGTAGTTTCAGGTCTCTTACCAAATATTTTATCTCTGGCACTCTTCTTTATCTCACAAGTAATTTCCTCATGGTGTTCCTCACAAACGTTACACCAACTGCAAGGCATGATGGCTTTAGGTTGAAAATTGTTTTAGTTAGGATTCGTAAAGGGTGGTGAAGAAGAAGATGAGGCCCCAGGGGTAAGTGAAGGGACATTTCCCTTCCTCTCATACACTATCATTCGATTATTCGTGTCTTGTACAAGTTGTAAGAGGGTGGACATGTATGTATGTTTAACTGAGTCTCCCTTGGGAAGACCTATTCTTTCAAGTTGTTCTTCATACTCTAAACAAGAATGCAGAGAAGAACCAAGGTTTTCAATTGCCTTTTCTTCAAGCCTACGATGGTAGGGGGAAGGTAAAACATTATAGTAATGCATAAAAGCAGCTTGGTTCTGAGGACGAATGAGTTTGTGGATTTGGTTATATAACTTGGTGAAACGCAATTTGAAAGACTTGATAATCTCACCATATTTATAAGAAATGTTATTGTACTCCTGTAACTGCTTCGTTGGGCTCTTAGACTGCCCATATGTATACTTGAACCAATAAACTAGTTCCTCTCAAGTGGAAATAATCTTGGGAGGAAGGTCAAAGAAATCGGTCGTTGCCTTCCCTTCAAGGGAATTAACAAATAAGTGCATACAAGTGTCATTGTCATTGGCTCCTATGTTGTGATAGGAATTAGAAAATGACACCAAGTGTTCATTCATAGTGACCGTGGTATTCCCTGAAAACCTAGGGAGATGCTCTTTGAATTTAGGAAGTGGGCAAGTAGCAGGTGCTAGGTTAAGAGGAGAGGAAACATGCCATGGAGTACTTGTAGCATCTTCTTCAAACTGAAAAAGACCATACTTTTTTATGACCTTGGTGGGGTTTGTAGTAGATTGGACAGGAACTTGATGACTATATAAGCTACCAATCACTAACAAGGTTGAAGTTTGAGTTTAAGAAGCACCTCAAGTGCCACCAGAGCCACCACTAGATGACATCTTGTGAACGATAGATAAGGGAGAGAAAGACAAACTGGTTGAATCAGACAAATTTCTCCTTAGAGTACTTTGTTGGGTTGGAAAAACAACGTTTCTTCTTCCTATTTCAGCAATAGGTTTGATCTCATGTGATAAACCTCTTCTTCTCCTAGAGATTTGAGGGTTTAAGGACATGAAAAGAAGATCAAAACTTTAGGGAAAAAAAAACTATGTTTGATTCCTAGGATGTATTTGCCTAGCTTCCCAACGTTCTCGGACACTTATATCTTGTTCAATTACTTCCCATGAGCATTCAAGCTCAATCTGGGTATTAGCGGTCTCTAAGATGGTATTAAACAAGGTTAAAGCAATGTTCGTCTGATCTCTAAGACCAGGCTCAATATTGTGATGCATTGCAATAGGTACAGTCATGAAGAAAAGAAACAGTCAAAGAATCAAAAGCATAAATATAAATATATTCAATGATAATCAAGCATGCAATCAACCAGAGAGATATGGAAGATCTCCCTAGTATGGTCACCAAATAAATGTTGAGGAAAAGATATGAATTTATCTTACTCAAGCATTTTCGAATCTTGCTTGGCTAAGGTAAAATAGTCGAGAATATTACCCTATGTTTTATAGCCTCAAAAATGTATTTCCCAATCCATGAGTATTAATTACAAGGGCTTAGGATGACTTTTTAAATGAAAATATTGCTGCAAAATATAAAAAATTTATATAATTTTCTAAACATATGTAGATTGCAAAAAAGTAAATGTGGAGATCAAAAGAAAAAGTAACCAAGTCACAGATTAACACAAATGAGACAGAATAGCAATCGCTTTATTTCAATCCAAGAAATCAAAAGTATCCTTCTCTTTACAAAATTCTCTTTGAGGGCATGGACCAAGGTCAAACTTAGATATCCCCGATGAAAACCATACAAAAGGACTCTGACAAGAAGTAAAAACTGAACTTTAAAATATGCACCAACTTGCCACAGATTGTTGCCCACTTGACTCTGCACAATATCCTTTATCATTCATGAAAATCAATTCATAAACAGACAAGTATACACATACTATCAAAGACAGATCAACACCTATGAAACAAGCATCTGCATGATATGGTTCAACTTTGAACCTTGTTGTCTACAATAGGACCATGCTATCAAAAATAGAATTAGGCCTCTGATGAACTGAAGAATGAATGAAAACTGAACTATCTTAATAAAACTCAAGAGAAAACCTTAGTATTTCTTTCTCCTTCTATTCTCCCCTTGTTCTTCCTTCTCATTTTGATTTTATGCATTCCAAATTAGTTGAAGTAGTTCAACTACCTCATTTGGTTAAGTTAACTAAAACTTAACTAATTTTAGTTTATGGGGAGTAATAATAATAATCATAACTAAGGGTCTTTTATTAAACAATAACTAAGTAGGTGGGACCCCTTGTGAATCCCTTTTATTTATTAACAAAAATAAACACAATTAGACAGTGAATTTAACACATGCCTCCTTGTCACTCCCACAATTTATTTCCAAAATTTGAAATTTAAATATTAGAAATATTTCAAATTATATCCAAAACGTGTAAATATCCACAATATCCCAAAAAATAGTTTGTTCTCCAAAACTTTCTGCAGTCCATTGTCCTCAACAATTCAATTATAAACACATAAATCAAAATCCATATTTGCCACTTTGAGAGGCAATTCTTCTTTTGTCATTGTTGTCCCCTTTGGAATTCCCTGAATTAGACTTAGGTTGGGTGGAACCTTGAGGCTTAATATCACTAAAAACATGGGAGCAATCGTCCCTCAGGTGCATCCGAGAGGACACTGACTTGGTTGAGTCACCTGAAGGAGATGAGGGGGAAGCAACATCTTTATCTTTGTCTTGCACATGAGGAGCCTCAGTTTTGAGTTGTTTGCTTGCATGGGAGGACTGAACAGGTGATTGTGCAGGGGAAATTTGAGAATTTGGCTTTACAAGTGGAGGAGGAGGAGACAATGACAAGTTGGTCCAGCCACGATGGTGGAAGACTGTCGGATGAACAATCTCCCGCCATCCATCATTCTTGGTAACGTCTGGTTGCAAAGATACATGGGGAGGCACAGGGATACCAAGAACATTTTGGGGTTGGAAGTGTTACCCTTGATTTTGGTCGTCATGATGATGTATTGATGATGGTGTACTCAGGCTCTTCATAAGAACTTTCTCCTGAGAAAAGTTACTTTCATCTCTTCCCAGAAAACTCATTTTTGAAGAAGGTTTGCAGGCTGCTAATATATTTGGGTGCGAGAATGCCTGATTCTCGTAGGCTGCCTTAAGCCAGGGTGCGAACTTCTCGCACTGTGTTGAATAGCCAAGGTGCGAACTCTTCCTAAAGCATGGAAAAAGATGAATTCTCAATGTTTCTAGAAGGGAATCTTCTAGAAGAATGGGTTGGCATTCGAATGGTTATCCTTGTACTGGATTCCCTGATATTTTGGGATCATTCTTATCCAAGTAACTATCTCATTCTCTCCTATATATTGAGGGAATTCTCATGGAAAAGGTTAAGCAAGATTCATTGGAGAATTGGTGAAAGAATTGTGTGAAGGACTTAGCTTGAACAGCAGCTTGGAGACTCTAGCAAGTCTATCAAGAGGATTGGATCTTCCTCATGCAAGGATTGAGCAAGTGTGTGTGTTAGAGCCAAGAGCCATCAAAAGGAAGCTTGCAACATCAAGACGATCATGTTGTAATCTTTATTTTCAATCTATATGATACAGTGGCATGTCCCTTTCCCATAAAGCTATTCTCACTTTATTGTGTAATCCCTTGATCATACACATAAGTTGACTATTGAATATATGTTGTTATCTTCACTTTGGTTGGTTTGTGTTGTCTTGGTCTTGACTTCATGAGAGCATCGGAGCGAAGCGGGAGCAACAAAGACCCTAGGAAGCGATACTAAGGTATGTTACTTGTTCCTTCCTACTAGTTGATTCAATGGTCAAAACTTAGGGAAAGAGTCATGTCCTATCCTGTTTTGTTCTAGATCTAGGTGGATCTAGGGAGATCTGTTAGTGTCCGCACCTACCGATTAGTCCGATAACAAAATTGGCGACTCCACTGGGGATCATCCCATTTTCTTTGTGGATTTTGGTGTTTTTCTGTGGCCATTTGCTCTTGTTTTACTTTTCTCCTTTCCTATAAATCTCTGAGTCTTCAGGATATCCTGATAGACCCTCTGGGTCCAGAGGCCTTTTCAAATTTTGTTTCATTTTCCAAAAATTTGACTAGTTTCAGAGGTTCTCGCACTGTACTTCACTATAGCCTGCGAGAATCTATAGAGTTCGTATTCTACCTTTAGGTTCAATGCAAGGTTCTCGCACTCTGCTCAAGGTCCACCTGCGAGAATCACTAATTCTCACACTGTGTAACACTCTCAGCCTACGAACCCATTTTTTCAAACTTTTGGATTTGAGTTTTGGCATCTTCAACTGCCCAGATCAGTCTAGTTGCCTCATAAGAGTTTTTTGGACCATTGATTGATGTCTTTCTTGTCTTCATTTTCGTGCATGAACAGTCTTAGGATTTCAAAGGCTCTTCTTGTCACTTTTGTCTTGACTTTCGTTTCTTGACTTTTCTTGGCATAACCATACTCTCTGATTTCAGAATCTGAGTGTGCTTGATTGGTTAAGGACCGGTGATCGGTTGAAAGTTAAGTTTCTTGGTATTTATCATTTTCTTATTGTTTGAAAGATCACTTTTCTTATGCACTTGAAAAGACTATATTGGTTTGCTTTTTATTTTTGTTTTCATTGAAAGAGTGGATTGGGTTTTTATCATTGCTTGTTCATTGGTTTTTGATTTTCAGTAATCTCACTATCAAGGTGTGGGTCCTTTTTGAAAAGTGAACAAAATTTTTTCTTTCAAAAAATCTTTTTCATCTTTGAAAACATTGAAAATCAATTGTTGGAATTATTGAAGAAGAGGCAATAGAGAATTGTTATTGATGCGTGATTTGTTGCATTTGCATTTTAAAGAAAACTTTGCATCATAGTTCAAGGTTTATCTGGAAAACTTTCTCTTTCCCTCCAATACATAAGATTCATTGAACGACAAGTGATATATTTCATTCTCATCCATGCATCGTTGGGTCAGAGTCTTATACAACATCAGTTTCATCTCCGTTTCCTTTGAGTAAAAAACAGCTCTTAATAACACTGCACAATCATAAAATTTAACTAGTAACTCTTTTCTAGGGCTCTATTACACCAACATTTAGCTAGGCTAGCGCTTTGGAGTAGGAAGAGAGATACACTCTCCAAAAGAACAAAACACACAATAGCATCTTGTGTTAGGGAGTGTTAAATTCCATTTGCAACATCTTGTCCTGGGAAGCCCTTCTCACACAAGGTTCAAGCACGAGGTCGCATTGCTATTGACAGAGTTACTCACCCTGCTTTGTTGATATCAATGTAGATATTGCACCTATTATGGGGATCACTCGGAGGTATACCCACAATGATGAGTGGAAGCCTTTTGAGTTGATTTCAGGCTAGATACCCTACCCTTGTGTGTGGATCGGACTATCGAATGTCCCCCCAGACTTTATTGTTGTTGGTGGTGACCTTAGTGGCCTATCTTTATAGGTTCTTACACAAGGTGACTGTGAAGGGGAAAGTCTTCACGGTACTTGGAATTGACGTTGATCAAACTCACTCAGGCTCCTTGGCGAGTATACCCACGATTATGTGTGGGAGCTTGCACCAGGGTGTAAGTCCGTTAAGCAAGTCGTCAGCGTAACTTTTCCACCCTAGCCCAGCCCCTTCTCATCTCGTTGTTGCGACGTTGGATTTCATCACCAACTAGTGGCTTCGAAATTAGAAGGTCTTGTTTGCTTGGTATTGCTTCCTAGATTTTGTTTACTAGCGTGTGTTGTTTGTTTCTCGAAGTTGACCATAAGATTTTCTTCATGAAGTTTGTCACTCGTTTACAATAGCTCCTCCACGGCATTCACATAGAATGCAGGGTTTATCTCCAGAGCATCTAGAAGGTTCTCAACCCTTGCCTACAAGTACACCTGAGGGCTCTCCTCGGCAAAGTGAAGTCACAGTTGTCACTACACCACAAGTGGAATGAACTAACTCTCTAGAACATTTTCACATTACAAATACTCGAGAGGACTTTCGACTTCACCCCGATTCTAAGAGACGTTTTATGCGAGCAAAATCTTTCGAAGACTTAATTGTTGTGTATTCTGGATCTCCGACTAGACCTGGGGACCAAGATCCTTTTTGGTCCAGGTTCACCTGTGATTTCCGAAATCAACCCACCTGTGATTTCTAAACTCTCTAGTACCGAGATAGTACTGGTGACTACCGCTTATCACTTTACCGTCCCTGCCGAAATGGCCCATCTCACAGCTACTATGAGTGTTCCAACAGGGTTTACGGTGGTTAGTCTTTCTCCCATCAACACACCGCGAATGCCTAACGTCACTCTGACACTACCACCTGGATACCATGTGTCGAATGCTTCCATTCCTACTCCTACGCAAACTCCATCCGTCTCTCCTGGTGGTCCTTCTTCTTTTGGGCACTTTCTTCCCGTTTTTGTTCCAACACTCCCTCAATTTCCTTTTGGAGGACCTTCTTCATCTTCTACTGGCAATCCTAATCCCAGTGGAACTATTCTGTCATTCACTCCAAATTACCAGTTTCCGGTTGGTGGACAATTTCACCAAGGTGGTATGACACAACCCCCTTTCAGTGGGAAAATTTCAGTGGGAAAATCCCAATTGGAACATTGCCCCCAATTGGAACACCACCTTCAATGGGAGGACCAACCCCACCTTATGGGAAAAACATACCTCCGTCCTTGGCCCAGTATTGGAATCAGTTGATACAAAATCCTCCTCAAACAACTGGGGGGCAGCAGTTTCCAGTTGCGTCCGTAACACCCCCTAGTATGGGCCAACCATATCCAGGTTCGTTCAATCCCATTTGGGGGGCGAATGCTCAAACTCAAGCCCCCGTTCCAATGTATACTCCTATTAGCTACTATCCTCCCCAACCACCACCGAATATGCTTGGGTCTTCACATTATATGCAGACTGCTTATGGTCTTACTGGTTTGCCGACAGGGCTTCCTCCCCAAAGCCACCAATACCCGCAGGTGAATCGACAGTTACCCTTTCTTGCCACTTTGGATCTTCTGGATTTGTCAAGGATTTTAAAAGATCCTATTCGTTACTCTCCCCAATGGCCTGTTATACCAGCCAAGCTTCCATCGGACATTCCTAAATTCGACGAAAAAGCAAGAGAGGACCCAAACAATCACGTTATGACTTTTCACCTATGGTGCTCATCCAATTCATTGATGGATGACTCTATTCATTTACGTATTTTTCAACGAACCCTCATAGGTTCTGCTATGAGGTGGTATATCGAATTGCCACGAAGTTTCTTCTCTAACTTCAACACCCTAGCTATGGCTTTCCTTACGCATTACCAGTTACCGATCCATTATGACACGGGGACTGAGATTTTGACTTCGTTCAAATAGAACAAAGGCACTCATATATCTGATCACATCCATGAGTGGCGAAGGAGATGACGTCTCATTAAACTTGAGCTCCTCGATCAGTTGCTAGAAGAATGGTTCACAAAATCATTTGTGAACGACATCGGTAAAGATATTGCCATGGGAAACGTAGTCACGGAAGAGCAGGCTATAATTCGTGTTCAATATCTTGACCTCGTTTACTCACAAACATGAACCCTTTATGATTTACTACCTGACTTACCTCGTCCTAATACTTCCAGCACTTCAACTACTCCAGCTGCCTCGTATGTAGCTGACGGTGTGAATGGCTCTTCCCAGGCCCAACCACATTCCGCCTCAAGCACAAACCCTAAATCTGCTTCTTCTAATGTTCAAAATGCTCTGTCTCCTGCCCCTCCCACCGGAAAGACTTCTGAGGTAAATGCGGTACAATCTACCCCAGCCGGTAAAAACAACTCTAAAAAGGGGAGAGGCAAGAATAAGGAGGGAAAAAATAATTCTCAAGTAGAGCAAACCAAAACTACCCCTGTTGATGATCGGGATAAGCGCAAACCACGATACCCTTGTCTTATCTATGGTGATGATCACTACACGAAGGATTTTCCACGACGTGCCAAGGTCACTAAGTTCCTTCAAGGAACTCCAAAACCACCTGCACTGGCTCTTTTGTCCCAACCCTTCCCGTCTCAACAACAGGCTCAGTTGGTGATCCATGACCAACCCTCATCTTCTACTACCTCCTATGTTTTGATGTGTACTGGCGATTCTAAGCAGAGCAATGTTGCGCTCACTACTCAAGCCAAAGATTATTCTCCCTCTAAGGAGAAGGTTGATGATTTACCCCCTTCCTTGGTACAACCCTCTCCCGCGACTCCACCTACCAACGGTTCTCTTCATCTCGAACGACTGAGCCTCGACACAGTTCTGCGACCCCCCCCATAGGGCATCGTTCGAAAATCGGCTTTCAATCCTCATGCTCGTGTGGCCCAGAACTACAGCATTGTTGAAGATCTGGCCTAGGCACCTTCTGCGATGTCAGCCCTTGAAGTCCTTCAGACTTGTCCCGCACAACGGAAGGCATTGTTGAAAGCTATTGGTGGAATCGATCTGACGGATAAGAATTTAATAATCTTTTACTTGGAAGATCACATTCCAAGGTTACCCCCTCAACTTGCATTCCAGATCCAAGTATTTGTCTCTGACAAAAACATTTGTCGCACCGTTATCGATGAGGGTGCCTCGACATGTGTTATGTCTCTTGATTTTTGGAAAGCCATTGGCTCTCCTTCTTTGAATGAATCCCAGAACACTCTTAAAGCTTTCAACGGCTCCAGTTTTAAGCCCTACAATGTTGTTCCTTCGTTTCCCATCACGTTAGAAGGCAAAATGGTCCAAGTCGAAGTGGAAGTCTTTGACACTCCCCTTGATTATAATCTTTTGCTTGGCCGCAGCTGGATCGATTCCATGTGCGCAGTTGTGTCGACCCTTTTCCGTGTAGTACGTTTCCCTCATCAAGGAAAGGTTGTCACCGTTGATCAACTAGCCTTCTTCAATTATGATACCCGTACTGGAAACGTACCGTTTATCGCTAAAACCCCACCGGGTTATGAGAACGTTGGTGTAGGCCTTCTCAAGGACTCTTTGTTAATGGGTACTTTCCCCATTCCACCGCTTGATGCTCCATGCTCGTCTGTTGCTTCTATCAACATGATCTCCACTTCGCCTCATGAACTTCCTATGTCTGACGACCCCTGGATAGTACCTGACCCTGGAGATCATCTTCGTTTAGGCGATGCAATGCCACTAAGTTCGGTTGAATCCACCTATCAGGCCATTCAATTGGAAACACCTTCTACTCCTTCTCTTGGTGAGTTGTCTCCTGATCCTTTTCCTATCATTTTTCCCACTGACAAGATGATCATGTCTATCATGGAGGACACCCCTTGGGACGATGGACATCATCATTCCATCCTCTTTCTGGAGCAGCATACCATTGAGAACTATCAACATATTTCGACTCCGTTGACCATTGTTGTCATCTCCATCATTCCCGAGTCTGCACACGATGTGTTTTCCGAAGGGAACTTAAGCAATATCTCACCCACTATTCCCTTTGACATATCCATCAAACCTGGGATTGTCAAAAATGTCCACATTGGAGCTTCATGTTCCCCTGACGAAATAGCCACCTATACGTCCCTTTTCAAAGAATTTCGTGATATATTTGCCTAGAGTTACGAAGAAATGTCAGGTATCGACCCTGCAATTGTGATACATGAGATAAAGACATACCCGACGCTAAACCCGTCCGGAAACGCCTTCGTCCAGTTCACCCACGTAAAGCGGCTGCTATCAAGCTCGAAGTCGAGAAACTTTTGAAAGCCAACTTTATTTATCCAGTGGCTCTCACAGATTGGGTTTCCAATCTTGTCCTGATTGACAAGAAACAAGGCACCATTCGTGTATGCGTTGATTATAGGGATATCAACAAAGCTTGTCCCAAAGACAACTTTCCTACCCTTTCATCGATCAAATTGTCGATGACTACGCCGAAAGTGAAATATTCTCTCTCATGGATGGTTTCTCCGGGTATAATCAAATTAACATTGTTCCCGAGGATCAACATAAGACTGCTTTTATTTGTCCTTGGGGTACTTTTGCCTATCGAAAACTTCCTTTTGGTCTCAAGAACTCTGGTGCAAATTTTCAACGCGCTATGTCTTATGCTTTTCATGATATCAAGCACATTGTTCAACCATATTTTGATGATTTACCCGCTCATTCAATGCGCCGAGTCAATCACCCAATCCACCTCCGAGCCATTTTTGTTTGCTGTCGGTTCTATCGTATACGTTTGAATCCTCATAAGTGCATTTTTTGCGTGGAATCCGGTCGTCTTCTAGGTTTTATCATTTTGCATCAAGGGATTCAGGTGGATCCTTTAAAGGTTGAGGTGATCCTTAATCTCCCTCCTCCTTCTACTCTTCGCCAGTTACAAAGTTTGCAAGGGAAAGCAAATTTTCTTCGTCGTTTTATCCGAAATTATGCCAAGATAACTCGTGGATTTACACGGCTATTAAAAAAGGATTCAAAGTTCATCTAGGATACCATTGCCAACAATTCTTTTGAAGCTTTGAAGTTGTCCCTCACGCGAGCTCCACTTCTCTTTCCCCCTGATTACAGTCGCAATTATTTCCTTTACCTTGCTGCCTCAGATTACACCATTGGCATGGTTCTCGTCCAAGAGGATGATGCTAACGACGAACATGTTATTTACTACTTGAGTCGAAGTCTCACATCGACTGAAATCAAGTATTTACATGTCAAAAAACTGGCCTTGGCTACCGTTCAAGCCATCCAGCGCTTCCAGCACTATATCCTCTCACGCAAGACTACGGTGATTTCCCATTGAAACCCTATGAAACACATTCGAACACGTCAATTTCTAGGGGGGAAATACTCCAAATGGATTGTGATACTCCAGGAGTTTGACTTGGAATTCGAATGTGCCAAGTCCAAGAATTCCTTAGTTTTTGCTGAGTTGATATGCGACTTTCCCCATTCTGCAACGGAAAATGTAGCAGCTAATTCATTACCTGATGAATCTCTTTTCCTTATTAGTACTGATGATATTTGGTATGGGGATATCATTATATATCTCCAAACCTAGACTTTCTGGCCAACTTTGTCTAGTACTGACCGACGTCATATCCGCTATCAAGCTCATCAATACATTATCCTCGGGGATACTCTTTATCGTTGAGGGATTGACTCTGTTTTTCGACGTTGTCTAACATTTGATGAAGCCGAGAAAGCTCTGAATGACTGCCATTCTGGAGCCTGTGGTGGTCATATGTCTGGGTATGCTACTGCCTAGAGGATCTTATGAGCAGGGTATTTTTGGCCTTCATTATTCCATGACTGCATCACCGCTATTCAAAAATGCCATGCTTGCCAGACCAATAATAATAAGATTCGGTCACATCCTGCTCCTCTTCACCCTGTGGTCTCCGTTGGTCCCTTTACGAAATGGGGCATTGATTTCATGACCTGTCACCCTCACTCGGCCGGGGGGCATGGTTACATTATTGTAACCGTCGATTACTTTACGAAATGGGTCGAGGCGATGCCGACATTTGACAACACTGGAAAGACCGCATCGTTATTCATTTTTAATCACGTCATAGCTCGTTTTGGTGTTCCCCAAGCTATCGTCACTGATCACGGTAGCCACTTTAGGAATTTTATGATGTCCGAACTTACTGAAAAGTTGGGTCTTCGCCATGATAACTCAACACCCTATTATCCACAAGCCAACGGACAAGTCGAAGCGATTAACAAAGTTCTCATAACTATGCTCCAACAAATGATAGGGATTCATAAAACAAGTTGGCACACAATGTTATTTTCGGCATTGTGGGCATACCGGACATCCGTCAAGTCCGCTACTGGGTTTACACCTTTTCGGTTAGTCTATGGTGTGGAAGCCATTCTCCCTATTGAATGCGAGATACCCTCTTTAAAACTAGTTGTTGAACTCCTACCCAACACTTCTGTTGAGGAAGACCGTCTATTGTATCTTATGCAATTAGACGAAACTCGAAAAGATGCCACCCTAGTCATAGAAGCTCAGAAAAAGCGTGTCAAAGCCCAATACGACAAGCATGTCAAGCCTCGCGTTTTCTTCGAAGGTGATCTTGTTCTTCTCTATGAACAAGATCGAGATATGTTAGGAGCTGGGAAATTCGAAGCCATGTGGCGAGGTCCTTATATCGTTCGATGAGTTTTGGAAAAAGGAGCTTATGAGTTAGTAGATTACGATGATATCCCTTTGAGTGAACCCAAGAATGGGTTGTACTTGAAGAAGTACTACGCATAAAATCATTTGTGCATGAGTACTTGTATTTTTATTGTATCATACTTCTTGTGTGTTACTATAGCTTGCTTTTGTCGTTATCTGGTCTCTTCCCTTATGTGACATTGTGTTTGATTTCCAGATGTCGGAGTCTTCGCTACCCTATATTGGCTTCGCTGATGGTGCTAGCCGTAGTACTCAGAACCTTGCTTCCATTGCATGGGCAATTTACGCCCCTACAAACGAACTTGTCTCCTTACGAGGTGTGTGTCTCGGCCGTGCGACCAACAACATTGCAGAGTATAGCATCGTTATCGAATTATTGGTTGATGCTATCTCACTCAAAATTCATCATTTGGTTGTGCGACTCAATTCGCAGCTTGTAGTACTACAGTTAAGTAATGTCTATACTATTCGAAGTCCTACTTTGTTACGCGTGTATTTGCGAATTCGCCTCTTGGAACGTTATTTTGATTACATTGAATATCAACATATTCCTAGATGTCTAAATACATTAACAGATGCATTGGCTGACTATGTATTAGACAGACATTTGAATCATTTATAAATCAATCACATCAATGTTCACACAACACATGATAAACTGGTAGAAGTCGTCTGTATATATAACGATCAAAAGAGTTTTTTACAAAAAGTTTTGTCTGAAGACCAAAATGTCAAAATCTGAAGCTCATAGCTTCTACAAAGTGATGTCGTGGATGACATTCACGGTAACACACGACTGCCCGGGAAACTCTACGGAGTAGTTGACTCATGGACCCTGACACTCCTATAGTATGATGTTGATCACGTCGTGGAACCTCTTCAAGAGGCATGTCTGGAATATCTGCGGTCAGGCCCTCTAGATTTTGTTCCACCACTTGATAATCCTGGGCATATTGTGGCGCTGCCACTACCTCCCCTCGCCACTGAATAGGAGAAGTACCAAGAGGTCGATAAGGTCCAACATCTGTGTCATCAAAACAAATTTTGTATTTAGTCTTTGGACGAACATATAAAACAAAAACATTTGAATATGATAAAAATTCACAAAAACATTTAAAAAAGAAAAATGTGTGTACTTCTTACCAAGTTCCCCCCACTGAGCATCCTCTGGCAGTACTAAGTCCAGATCTCCTCGAAAATCCAACCCGGCATAAGCATAGTCATCAACCATCAACATTTCTGGTTGAAGCCAGTCAAAGAAGGTATCATCATACTTTATGATCGGTCCAGCTACGTGTCGAGCCATAAGCTGACACCATCTCAGCATCCTTGGATCCCTGGGAGCCGGTAAATTCCACTCAACCTGCAGCCTCAGTAATGGAACCCTCTCAAGGAAGAAGGACACTAGCAAAGATCAGTACCTGAATTGCTTCAGGTTTCCTTCTCTTCATTTGGTCAACTGCCTTTTTACACTACGAAGCATTGCATCTGCCCAGTTGAAAACCCGAGGTTCGGTACACTCTATAGCGTACTGGAAGTAACTTTGTAGCGCCATGTGAGGAGCGAAGCTCCCTGCCATCCGAGCTATGGTGAATAGGATAATATGGAGAGTCAAATCTCGTACACCCCAAATAGCTACTTTTCCTTTCTTTCTCTCTGCCTCGGGAACACAGTGTAAACAACAGTACTCACTCATGGGTAGCCCACCACCTCTGCTACCAGTCAGGCTCACATAGTACCCTCACCATGACAATCCAGTCAAAAAGTAAATGTCATCAATATCTAAGGACAGTATGTGAACCCCCACATGAAATACCTGTTGATCGGGATCCCACATACGCACCAAGTACTCTAGTAACCTGACTTGGGCCCTCATGCCCAGGATACGAAAGTACTTCAGGAGGCCATAGTTTCTCAAAGCAGCAATAGTAGGTGGATGATTTCTGGCAATTGCATTTTCTTCTTCGTGCTCCCTTTCACACCATTCAAGAACCATTTTTATGGCCAATTATCTGCATAAGAAGCATAAAAAGAAGATTAGCAACTTTTTTCATGATTTGGTTCTCTTTCATTGGGTAAATTTTTAAAAAAAAATTGATCTTTGCAATTCTCGCAGGTGCCCTTTGGGCACAATGCGAGAACCTCGCAGGCTACTGTGGGCACACCTGCGAGAATGCCCCATTCTTGTAGGTCCCGTGTAGCCCACCTGCAAGAATGGCAGCGCGCAAGTAGAGCTCCTAAAACCAACTCATAAATGAATTGTTAACCAATGGAAATGAAAAATTAAACCATGAAAGTGTAAAGGACAAAGATCCTACCTCACTATCGTTGACGGCTCACTGAATGGACGCTCGTAACTCCCGCAATCTGACACCGAACTTCAAGGGTAAAAGAGGGGTTTTTGAGCTCAAATAGTGGAAAAGTGAAAATGATATGGTAATAAAAGTTTTTACTCCTTTTTATTTACTTTTACCATGTCATTTGGTTTTTTATGATTATTTATCTATTAAACCCTAATCCCTAATGTCCTTTTGAGTGTAAATTTTGCAGGCATAATGACTTCGAGGTTCCTATACAGGGATGCGGACATATTTTTTCTTTGTCATCGCGTGTTTTGATTGTTTTTTATGGTTTTTGTATAAAACCTCGAGCGTGGTCTTTGTCCATTCTTACGCTCGCAAATACATGAGAACCCGATCGAGCATACTTTTATCACTTTTTCGGGCTCAACGAGGTTATACAAAAAAGGAACCCCCTTGGAGTCCTCTTTAAGCTCTTTTCAGACTCTCTAAACATGAAAAGATAGTCGAGCAACCTTGCTATTTTCACGCTTGATAAAGTATCTGAAGTAAGCGTCTGGTGAGCGATAATTTATCTCTTTTTCGGTCTCATCCAGACTATTTTACGAAAAAGGAACTGAGAGAGTTCTCTTTTAAGTGTTTTTCCAA